>JAWZYU010000373.1:0-161001 GCA_038380435.1 Ryuthela nishihirai | reverse complement strand
TCCTCCCCAGCAGATACGGACCGGGGTCATTGCTCGTAAAGCCAGCTCCGTACCGAACCGCTTTCTCTGGGGTTGAATGCAAATATTGTAATTGACTTGAGAGATGCGCGGGAATACAGGAAGCAAGATGCGTTTCCTGTATCCTCTCCCTTCCTCCTCCAGTTGTGAATCGAAACTATGAGCGGGTAATATATTTGCCCGGTAATATCTAACATTTAACGATCGGAAAGTTTCGTAGCTGATTCGCGTCTCGATTCAGTGCAGGCTGCAGAGAATAACTTGCAAATTTCGTTAGTGGTTCGTTAAAAGTTCCTCTTTTCTAGATCTCTGTGGATGTTGATGTAGTGCTACGGATGTTGATGCGCATCGATTCTCTACTGCTGAGGCACCATTTTGAGAATTCGTTGGTAGAATAAAAAAAAAGTTGTGTGATTTTCCAGAGGATTTTTTTTAGGGGAAAAATTGATAATTTGTTTGGAGGCCAAAGAAACTACATAGAAATATGTTATATTAATAAGAAACACTACGTAAGAAAATGTGTATAGTGAGCAAAATGAATTTTTTTGAGGAATTCACTTACAATATTTGTGAGAGAGAGGAAACGAAATTTTCTTGGGGGGGGGGGGGGAGTTAAATTGTTGTAATGGCAAAAGTGAAATGTTCCTGATAGGAAAATGAATTTTCTGGGGGGGGGGGGGGGGGTTAAAGTGTTGAAATGGCAAAAGTGAAATGTTCCTGAGGGGGAAAATGCATTTTTCTTGAGGGGGGATTAAATTGTTGTAATGGCAAAGTGAAATATTCCTGAGAGGAAAATGAATTTTCTGGCGGGGGGGGGGGGGGGGTTAAAGTGTTGAAATGGCAAAAGTGAAATTATCCTGAGGGGGAAAATGAATTTTTTTTTGGTGGGTCGGGGGATTAAATTGTTGTAATGGCAAAAGTGAAATATTCCTGGGAGGAATATGAATTTACTGGGGGGGGGGGGGGTTAAAGTGTTGAAATGGCAAGAGTGAAATGTTCCTGAGGGGGAAAATGTATTTTTCTTGGGGGGTGGGGGGGATTAAATTGTTGTAATGACAAAAGTGAAATATTCCTGAGGGGGAAAATGAATTTTTCTTGGGGGGGGGATTAAATTGTTGTAATGACAAAAGTGAAATATTCCTGAGAGGAAAATGAATTTTCTACGGGGGGGGGGGGGGTTAAAGTGTTGAAATGGCAAAAGTGAAATGTTCCTGAGGGGGAAAATAAATTTTTCTTGGGGGGGGGGGGGATTAAATTGTTGTAATGACAAAAGTGAAATATTCCTGAGGGGAAAATGAATTTTCTGGGGGGGGGATTAAATTGTTGTAATGACAAAAGTGAAATATTCCTGAGGGGAAAATGAATTTTCTGGGGGGGGGGATTAAATTGTTGTAATGACAAAAGTGAAATATTCCTGAGGGGAAAATGAATTTTTCTTGGGGGGGGATTAAATTGTTGTAATGACAAAAGTGAAATATTCCTGAGGGGGAAAATGAATTTTTCTTGGGGGGGGGATTAAATTGTTGTAATGACAAAAGTGAAATATTCCTGAGGGGAAAATGAATTTTTCTTGGGGGGGGATTAAATTGTTGTAATGACAAAAGTGAAATATTCCTGAGGGGGAAAATGAATTTTTCTTGGGGGGGGGGATTAAATTGTTGTAATGACAAAAGTGAAATATTCCTGAGGGGGAAAATGAATTTTTCTTGGGGGGGGGGGATTAAATTGTTGTAATGACAAAAGTGAAATATTCCTGAGAGGAAAATGAATTTTCTGGGGAGGGGGGGGTTAAAGTGTTGAAATGGCAAAATTGAAATGTTCCTGAGGGGGAAAATAAATTTTTCTTGGGGGGGGGGATTAAATTGTTGTAATGACAAAAGTGAAATATTCCTGAGGGGGAAAATGATTTTTTTGTATGTGGATCAAAAAAGTAATATTTTTGAGTAGAAAAAAGAATATCTTTGTTGTTGGAAGAATTCTTTTTCTAATAAAGAAAATATCCCTTTTTCTTCAAAAAAGTTAACTCTTCCAACAACAAAGTTTTTTGCCGGGAAAATGATTCTTCGTGGGCCATCGTAATATTGTGGTAACATTATTTTTTTGATGATAACAGAAAAACTTTTTTTCGGAAAATAAATTTTTTTTCACGAAAAAATTACTTTTTATATTAATTAAAGATATCAGATATCAGCTTAATCAAAATCCATAACTAGATAAAAATGAATAATTAATCTTTAAACACTCACAAATGTCAGCTTTTACATTTGAAATACGTAAAATTGATTCTGATTTCAATATTAAATATCATTCTCTAAATTAGGGGCGGGGTGGCTCAGTCAGTAGCGCGCCAGGCTCGTAATCTGTAGTTCCCAGGTTCGAGTCCCAGCTGGGTCAGCGTTGAGATTTATCTCCGCAAAATTACCCGCCCTGCCCACGGTCAGTAGGGGACACCGATGGGCTTGGAAAGGCCGCCGTCCATCGGATGGGACGTTAAGCCGTGGCCCCGTGTGCGGGAGAGCCATACCCTGTGCACGTTAAAGAACACGCTGGATGGCCTTGACGGGAGGCTACCATCTGTCTCCCAACAGCTGTTCCAGTGGGTCCCCTCCCCCAACTTTCTCTGAGCCTTCGGGGTCCATGTGACCTGGCCATTTAGCCCATGGTGTGGAAAAAAGTGCCGCTCAGAGGTAAAACAACCCAATTCTCTAAATTATTCTGATACGATCAGTTGTAATTTTCGGAATCATCGCTTCACATTCATTTTGAAATATCCCAAATTTTTGTGAGCAGTATATTTAGGTGTGGAACTTGACACCGTTTTAAAATGGAAAAGTCATGCTGATAAATTAAGTAAAATATTAAATGTATTTTGCACAAATTTTATTATATTTTTGCAATTTAAAATGGATTAGCACTAAACGTGAGTTCAAGAAAAACTGGTGAATGAAAATTACAATACAATGCAATTTATTACAAAGTAGTAATAAAATCATTTATAAACAGTAAGTAGTATTAAAATCATTTATAAACAGTAAGTAGCAATAAAATCATTTATAAACAGTAAGTAGTAATGAAATCATTTATAAAGAGTAAGTAGTAATGAAATCATTTATAAACAGTAAGTAGTAATGAAATCATTTATAAACAGTAAGTAGTAATGAAATCATTTATAAATAGTAAGTAGTAATGAAATCATTTATAAACAGTAAGTAGTAATGAAATCATTTATAAACAGTAAGTAGTAATGAAATCATTTATAAACAGTAAGTAGTAATGAAATCATTTATAAACAGTAAGTAGTAATGAAATCATTTATAAACAGTAAGTAGTAATGAAATCATTTATAAACAGTAAGTAGTAATGAAATCATTTATAAACAGTAAGTAGTAATGAAATCATTTATAAACAGTAAGTAGTAAAGAAATCATTTATAAACAGTAAGTAGTAATGAAATCATTTATAAACAGTAAGTAGTAACGAAATCATTTATAAACAGTAAGTAGTAATGAAATCATTTATAAACAGTAAGATATAATAAAATCATTTATAAACAGTAAGATATAATAAATCATTTATAAACAGTAAGTAGTAATAAAATCATTTATAAAGAGTAAGTAATAATAAAATCATTTATAAAGAGTAAGTAGTAATAAAATCATTTATAAACAGTAAGTAGTAATAAAATCATTTATAAACAGTAAGTAGTAATAAAATCATTTATGAACAGTAAGTAGTAATAAAATCATTTATAAACAGTAAGTAGTAATAAAATCATTTATAAACAGTAAGAGTAATAAAATCATTTATAAACAGTAAGTAGTAATAAAATCATTTATAAACAGTAAGTAGTAATAAAATCATTTATAAACAGTAAGTAGTAATAAAATCATTTATAAACAGTAAGTAGTAATAAAATCATTTATAAACAGTAAGTAGTAATAAAATCATTTATAAACAGTAAGTAGTAATAAAATCATTTATAAACAGTAAGTAGTAATAAAATCATTTATAAACAGTAAGTAGTAATGAAATCATTTATAAACAGTAAGTAGTAATAAAATCATTTATAAACAGTAAGTAGTAATGAAATCATTTATAAACAGTAAGTAGTAATGAAACCATTTATAAACAGTAAGTAGTAATGAAATCATTTATAAACAGTAAGTAGTAATGAAATCATTTATGAACAGTAAGTAGTAATAAAATCATTTATGAACAGTAAGTAGTAATAAAATCATTTATAAACAGTAAGTAGTAATAAAATCATTTATAATCAGTAAGTAGTAATAAAATCATTTATAAACAGTAAGTAGTAATAAAATCATTTATAAACAGTAAGTAGTAATGAAATCATTTATAAACAGTAAGTAGTAATGAAATCATTTATAAACAGTAAGTAGTAATGAAATCATTTATGAACAGTAAGTAGTAATAAAATCATTTATGAACAGTAAGTAGGCAAAAAAGTGCCGCTCAGAGGTAAAACAACCCAACAGTAAGTAGTAATAAAATCATTTATAAACAGTAAGTAGTAATAAAATCATTTATAAACAGTAAGTAGTAATAAAATCATTTATAAACAGTAAGTAGTAATGAAATCATTTATAAACAGTAAGTAGTAATGAAATCATTTATAAACAGTAAGTAGTAATGAAATCATTATAAACAGTAAGTAGTAATGAAATCATTTATAAACAGTAAGTAGTAATGAAATCATTTATAAACAGTAAGTAGTAATGAAATCATTTATAAACAGTAAGTAGTAATGAAATCATTTATAAACAGTAAGTAGTAATGAAATCATTTATAAACAGTAAGTAGTAATGAAATCAATTATAAACAGTAAGTAGTAACGAAATCATTTATAAACAGTAAGTAGTAATGAAATCATTTATAAACAGTAAGATATAATAAAATCATTTATAAACAGTAAGATACAATAAATCATTTATAAACAGTAAGTAGTAATAAAATCATTTATAAATAGTAAGTAATAATAAAATCATTTATAAAGAGTAAGTAGTAATAAAATCATTTATAAAGAGTAAGTAGTAATAAAATCATTTATAAACAGTAAGTAGTAATAAAATCATTTATAAACAGTAAGTAGTAAAATCGATACGAAAATTTCTGATTTAGATTATGCTGATGATTTAGCCCTTTTGGCAAATGATGTTGATGAGGTGAACTCTTTCATTCGAGCTGTTGATGAGACTGGTAGTAGAGTAGGTTTGGTTATAAACAGAGAGAAAACTAAAGTGATGAAAATTGGTCAGGCAGGTTGTGATTCAGTTAATCTGAATGGTTGCAGTCTTGAGCAGGTGTCACAGTTTAATTACCTTGGGAGCTATGTAACTGATACTGGTGATGTGCGGCATGAGATTAACAGACGAATAGGTATTGCTGCCGGGACTTTTAAGAATCTATGGAGATTGTGGAGAAATAGGCGTATACACCTAAAGACTAAAATTAGACTGTATAATAGTTTGGTTCTTTCTAGGGTTAGTTATGGTAGTGAAACTTGGACACTGTGTAAACAAGATAACAGGAAACTAGATGCTTTTGATTCTAGATGCTTACGCAGTATCTTGGGTATTAGGTGGTTTAACTTTGTAACTAATGATGAGGTTAGGCAAAGGAGTCTGCAACCTCCTTTAAGCAGCATATTGTGCAGAGAGAGACTCCGCTGGTTTGGCCATGTTGCCCGTATGGATAATTATAGATTGGCGAATAGGGTTATGAACAGTGTGCCTAGAGGCCTCAGAAGGAGGGGGAGACCTAGGATGCGGTGAGCAGACAATGTCAAACAGGACCTTGTTAGAATTGGTGTGCAGTGGCCTGATGCAGCAGATGTAGCTCAGGACAGATATGCTTGGAGAATTAAACTGCGCAGTCTGGTTGGGCCTCTGTAGCCCATGGCTGCTTGAGGATGATGATGATGATGATGATGATGAGTAATAAAGTCATTTATAAACAGTAAGTAGTAATAAAATCATTTATAAACAGTAAGTAGTTATAAAATCATTTATAAACAGTAAGTAGTAATAAAATCATTTATAAACAGTAAGCAGTAATAAAATCATTTATAAACAGTAAGTAGTAATGAAATCATTTATAAACAGTAAGTAGTAATAAAATCATTTATAAACAGTAAGTAGTAATGAAATCATTTATAAACAGTAAGTAGTAATAAAATCATTTATAAACATTAATTAGTAATGAAATCATTTATAAACAGTAAGTAGTAATGAAATCATTTATAAACAGTAAGTAGTAATGAAATCATTTATGAACAGTAAGTAGTAATAAAATCATTTATGAACAGTAAGTAGTAATAAAATCATTTATAAACAGTAAGTAGTAATAAAATCATTTATAAACCGTAAGTAGTAATAAAATCATTTATAAACAGTAAGTAGTAATAAAATCATTTATAAACAGTAAGTAGTAATAAAATCATTTATAAACAGTAAGTAGTAATAAAATCATTTATAAACAGTAAGTAGTAATAAAATCATTTATAAACAGTAAGTAGTAATAAAATCATTTATAAACAGTAAGTAGTAATAAAATCATTTATAAACAGTAAGTAGTAATAAAATCATTTATAAACAGTAAGTAGTAATAAAATCATTTGTAAAGAGTAAGTAGTAATAAAATCATTTAGAAACAGTAAGCAGTAATGAAATCATTTATAAACAGTAAGTAGTAATAAAATCATTTATGAACAGTAAGTAGTAATGAAATCATTTATAAACAGTAAGCAGTAATAAAATCATTTATAAACAGTAAGTAGTAATAAAATCATTTATAAACAGTAAGCAATAATAAAATCATTTATAAACAGTAAGTAGTAATAAAATCATTTACCAACAGTAAGTAGTAATAAAATCATTTATAAACAGTAAGTAGTAATAAAATCATTTATAAACAGTAAGTAGTAATAAAATCATTTATCAACAGTAAGTAGTAATAAAATCATTTATAAGCAGTAAGTAGTAATAAAATCATTTATAAACAGTAAGTAGTAATAAAATCATTTATAAACAGTAAGTAGTAATAAAATCATTTATAAACAGTAAGTAGTAATAAAATCATTTATAAACAGTAAGTAGTAATAAAATCATTTATAAACAGTAAGTAGTAATAAAATCATTTATAAACAGTAAGTAGTAATAAAATCATTTATAAACAGTAAGTAGTAATGAAATCATTTATAAACAGTAAGTAGTAATGAAATCATTTATAAACAGTAAGTAGTAATAAAATCATTTATAAACAGTAAGTAGTAATGAAATCATTTATAAACAGTAAGTAGTAATGAAATCATTTATAAACAGTAAGTAGTAATGAAATAATTTATAAACAGTAAGTAGTAATAAAATCATTTATAAACAGTAAGAAGTAATGAAATCATTTATAAACAGTAAGTAGTAATGAAATCATTTATAAACAGTAAGTAGTAATGAAATCATTTATAAACAGTAAGTAGTAATGAAATCATTTATAAACAGTAAGTAGTAATGAAATCATTTATGAACAGTAAGTAGTAATGAAATCATTTATAAACAGTAAGTAGTAATGAAATCATTTATGAACAGTAAGTAGTAATGAAATCATTTATAAACAGTAAGTAGTAATGAAATCATTTATGAACAGTAAGTAGTAATGAAATCATTTATGAACAGTAAGTAGTAATGAAATCATTTGTAAACAGTAAGTAGTAATAAAATCATTTATCAACAGTAAGTAGTAATAAAATCATTTATAAACAGTAAGTAGTAATAAAATCATTTATAAACAGTAAGTAGTAATAAAATCATTTATAAACAGTAAGTAGTAATAAAATCATTTATAAACAGTAAGTAGTAATGAAATCATTTATAAACAGTAAGTAGTAATGAAATCATTTATAAACAGTAAGTAGTAATGAAATCATTTATAAACAGTAAGTAGTAATGAAATCATTTATGAACAGTAAGTAGTAATGAAATCATTTATAAACAGTAAGTAGTAATGAAATCATTTATGAACAGTAAGTAGTAATGAAATCATTTATGAACAGTAAGTAGTAATGAAATCATTTATGAACAGTAAGTAGTAATAAAATCATTTATGAACAGTAAGTAGTAATGAAATCATTTATAAACAGTAAGTAGTAATAAAATCATTTATAAACAGTAAGTAGTAATAAAATCATTTATAAACAGTAAGTAGTAATAAAATCATTTATAAACAGTAAGTAGTAATAAAATCATTTATAAACAGTAAGTAGTAATAAAATCATTTATAAACAGTAAGTAGTAATGAAACCATTTATAAACAGTAAGTAGTAATGAAATCATTTATAAACAGTAAGTAGTAATGAAATCATTTATAAACAGTAAGTAGTAATAAAATCATTTATAAACAGTAAGTAGTAATAAAATCATTTATAAACAGTAAGTAGTAATAAAATCATTTATAAACAGTAAGTAGTAATAAAATCATTTATAAACAGTAAGTAGTAATAAAATCATTTATAAACAGTAAGTAGTAATAAAATCATTTATAAACAGTAAGTAGTAATAAAATCATTTATCAACAGTAAGTAGTAATAAAATCATTTATAAACAGTAAGTAGTAATAAAATCATTTATAAACAGTAAGTAGTAATAAAATCATTTATAAACAGTAAGTAGTAATAAAATCATTTATAAACAGTAAGTAGTAATAAAATCATTTTTAAACAGTAAGTAGTAATAAAATCATTTATAAACAGTAGGTAGTAATAAAATCATTTATAAACAGTAAGTAGTAATAAAATCATTTATAAACAGTAAGTAGTAATAAAATCATTTATAAACAGTAAGTAGTAATAAAATCATTTATAAACAGTAAGTAGTAATATAATCATTTATAAACAGTCAGTAGTAATAAAATCATTTATAAACAGTAAGTAGTAATATAATCATTTATAAACAGTAAGTAGTAATAAAATCATTTATAAACAGTAAGTAGTAATAAAATCATTTATAAACAGTAAGTAGTAATAAAATCATTTATAAACAGTAAGTAGTAATAAAATCATTTATCAACAGTAAGTAGTAATAAAATCATTTATAAACAGTAAGTAGTAATAAAATCATTTATAAACAGTAAGTAGTAATAAAATCATTTATAAACAGTAAGTAGTAATATAATCATTTATAAACAGTAAGTAGCAACGAAATCATTTATAAACAGTAAGTAGAAATAAAATCATTTATAAACAGTAAGTAGTAATAAAATCATTTTTAAACAGTAAGTAGTAATAAAATCATTTATAAACAGTAGGTAGTAATAAAATCATTTATAAACAGTAAGTAGTAATAAAATCATTTATAAACAGTAAGTAGTAATAAAATCATTTATAAACAGTAAGTAGTAACGAAATCATTTATAAACAGTAAGTAGTAATAAAATCATTTATAAACAGTAAGTAGTAATAAAATCATTTATAAAGAGTAAGTAGTAATAAAATCATTTATAAACAGTAAGTAGTAATAAAATCATTTATAAACAGTAAGTAGTAATAAAATCATTTATAAACAGTAAGTAGTAATAAAATCATTTATGAACAGTAAGTAGTAATATAATCATTTATAAACAGTAAGTAGTAATAAAATCATTTATAAACAGTAAGTAGTAATAAAATCATTTAAAAAAGTAAGTCAACCGCCACGAAACTCCATAATAATACAAAGATAAGCTTTCAGAAGAATCGATTAAATTCCTAAATAACGAAATAACTCTACACAAAACTGCGACAAAGTGTACTGGTTTTTCAGAACTAATTCTTTTCACACGTTGATCACCATGCACAAGACGACAATATTTTCTTTTTTATACACCATCTTACCAATATGATCCATACCAATAAAGTAGTTAACCTACGACGCACACACTAAATAAAAACATTTCTTCGTTAAACTCTCGTGCACAGACTCTTAATTATGCCTCCTTTTGGATCTCACAACTTCAACAACACACTTCTATCTTTCTTATATTTCAGATAGGTTCTGTGTTCTAATTCGTTGGTTAATTAATTCTCACGCAGAAGCACACACGAGCGTTCATGACTCGTCCAATCACAAACTCATTGCAGCACGTTCATCTGTCGTAACAATATGCAAGAAAAATTCATAATCGTCAAAATGTAAGGTATTGAATCAGCAAGTTGACCTGTAGAGCCATTTGCGTTGGGTTGGGTTGTTTTGCCTCTGAGCGGCACTTTTTTTGCACGGGCGGTGGTGGCTCAGTGGGTAGCGCGACAGACTCGTAATCTGTAGTTCCCAGGTTCGAGTCCCAGCTGGGTCATCGTTGAGATTTATCTCCGCAAAATTCCACGCCTTTCCCACAGTCAGTAAGGGACACCGATGGGCTTTGAAACGCCGCCGTCCATCGGATGGGACGTTAAGCCGTGGCTCCGTGTGCGGGAGAGCCATACCCTGTGCACGATAAAGAACATGCTGGATGGCCTTGACGGGAGGCTACCATCTGTCTCCCAACAGCTGTTAAAGTGGGTCCCCTCCCCCAACCTTCTCTGAGCCTTTGGGGTCCTTGTGACCTGGCCATTTATCCCATGGTGTGCAAAAAAAGTGCCGCTCATAGGTAAAACAACCCAACTTTTTTGCACACCATGGGCTAAATGGCCAGGTCACATGGACCCCGATGGCTCAGAGAAGGTTGGGGGGAGGGGACCCACTGGAACAGCTGTTGGGAGGCAGATGGGAGCCTCCCGTCAAGGCCATCCAGCGTGTTCTTTAACGTGCACAGGGTATGGCTCTCCCGCAACGGGGCCACGGCTTAACGTCCCATCCGACGGACGGCGGCCTTTCCAAGCCCATCGGTGTCCCCTACTGACCGTGGGCAAGGCGGGAAATTTTCCGGAGATAAATCTCAACGCTGACCCAGCTGGGACTCGAACCTGGGAACTACAGATTACGACCCCGGCGCGCTACCGACTGAGCCACCCCCGCCCCAGAGCCATTTGCACTGTAATTGTCCCAAAAAATTTCCTAATCACATTATATTATGCTTGGGTGTATTCAAATTTACAATATGGAATTGTTATGAATTTTTAATAGAAAATCTTGAGCGTAAGTTAAAAAGAAACAAAAATTATAAATGAGTTAATTTAATTACCTAGGCAACCAGATCACAAACGAACAACAATAGAATCTAAACACAAATTTGTATACTAACAGCACGATGTCAAACCATCAAGAGAAAACTTCACAATTCTTGAATACATTTAAAATAGCAGTATTAGAATTCTTACAAACTCTCTCCAGAGCAGAAAGAGAATATTTATACAATATTCATCAAGCGACGCAATTACCTTTGTGAATGGGGTGGCTCAGTCGGTAGCGCACCAGGCTCGTAATCTGTAGTTCCCAGGTTCGAGTCCCAGCTGGGTCAGCGTTGAGATTTATCTCCGCAAAATTCCTCGCCCTACCCACGGTCAGTAGGGGACACCGATGGGCTTGGAAAGATCGCCGTCCATCGACTGGGACGTTAAGCCGTGGTCCCCTGTACTGGAGAGCCACACCTGATGCACGTTAAAGAACACGCTGGATGGCTTTGAGAGGAGGCTACCCTGGTCCCCTTCCCCAACCTTCTCTGAGCCTTCGGTGTCCATGTGACCTGGCCATTTAGCCTATGGTGTGCAAAAAAGTGCCGCTCAGAGGTGAAACAACCCAACGTCAAAGAACACGCTGGATTGCCTTGACGGGAGACTACCATCTGTCTCCCAACAGCTGTTTCAGTGGGTCCCCTCCTCCAACCTTCTTTGAGCCTTCGGGGTCCATGTGACCTGGCCATTTAGCCTATGGTGTGCAAAAAAAGTGCCGCTCAGAGGTAAAACAACCCAACAACCTAAATTTCGAGAAACAATTTTTTTTATCAACCGATGCTGGCGGCCTGGCCCTTGCGGGAGTCCTCGAGCAGACCAATACAGAGGGAATCCGACAACCAGTAGCTTTCGTCAGTAGAAATTTAAAGCCACCAGACACCAGATACTCGACTATAGAGAAAGAAGCTTTGGGAATTAAATTTGCTATCAATTATTTTAAACCGTATTTATACGGAAGGAAATTTACTGTGATTTCTGATCATGCACCTTTGTCTTGTCTCATGAAACTAAAAGATCCCTCGAGCAGATTAGCGAAATGGAATCTAATGCTTCAAGATTACGATTTCGATATCGTGTTGAGTTGGGTTGTTTTACCTCTGAGCGGCACTTTTTTGCACACCATGGGCTAAATGGTCAGTCACATGGACCCCGAAGGCTCAGAGAAGGTTGGGGGAGGGGACCCACTGGAACAGCTGTTGGGAGACAGATGGTAGTCTCCCGTCAAGGCCATCCAGCGTGTTCTTTAACGTTGAGTTGTTTTACCTCTGAGCGGCACTTTTTGCACACCATGGGCTAAATGGCCAGGTCACATGGGCCCCGAAGGCTCAGAGAAGGTTGGGGGAGGGAACCCACTATAACTGCTGTTGGGAGACAGATGGTAGTCTCCCGTCAAAGCCATCCAGTGTGTTCTTTAACGTGCAGAGGGTATGGCTCTCCCGCACACGGGGTCACGGCTTAATGTCCCAACCGACGGACGGCGGCCTTTCCAAGCCCATCGGTGTCCCCTATTGACCGTGGGCAGGGCGGGGAATTTTGCGGAGATAAATCTCAACGCTGACCAAGCTGGGACTCGAACCTGGGAACTACAGATTACGAGCCTGGCGCGCTGCCGACTGAGCCACCCCCCGCTCCTCGATATCGTCTATCGGCCAGGAAAACAAAACATTCCAGCGGATGTGCTGTCCAGGAATGTCAACACAATTGAAACAAATTTAGTCCTACCTGATAAATTTGAAAACAAGGCTCAATTGCGAGAATTACAAATGGGAGACTCAAAATTAAAAATCATAATTGAGGTGTTAGAAGGGACAAGTACAAAGCCATTAGCAAAAATGTCGGATCAGTTTTATATGAATGATGGGGTACTTTTTCATTACCCCATCCCACATGAGAGAGGAATTAGGAATGAGGTAACGGAGCAATTAGTTATACCCAGGAGCCTCATAAGTCAAATTTTAGAACTCTGTCATGATATTCCCTCTTCTGGTCATTTAGGGATTGGATTGTTTTACCTCTGAGCGGCACTTTTTTGCACACCATGGGCTAAATGGCCAGGCAATAAGGACCCCGAAGGCTCAGAGAAGGTTGGGGGAGGGGACCCACTGGAACAGCTGTTGGGAGACAAATGGTAGCCTCCCGCACACGGGGGGGGGCGAGGGTTGCTCAGTCGGTAGCGCGCCAGGCTCGTAATCTGTAGTTCCCAGGTTCGAGTCCCAGTTGGGTCAGCGTTGAGATTTATCTCCGCAAAATTCCCCGCCCTGCCCGCGGTCAGTAGGGGACACCGATGGGCTTGGAAAGGCCGCCGTCCGTCGGATGGGACGTTAAGCCGTGGTCCCGTGTGCGGGAGAGCCATACCCTGTGCACGTTAAAGAACACGCTGGATGGCCTTGACGGGAGGCTACCATCTGTCTCCCAACAGCTCTTCCACTGGGTCCCCTCCCCCAACATTCTCTGAGCCTTCGGGGCCCATGTGACCTGGCCATTTAGCCTATGGTGTGCAAAAAAAGTGCCGCTCAAAGGTAAAACAACCCAACCTACAGCTAAAACAATCCAACACAACAGCTTGAAAAAACATTACGTAGGGTGTCAACAGTTTGAATAATTGTGTGCAGCAATTATCATTATTTTCAACAAGCACCAAATAAACTACGCCAAATTTTTAATTCCCTAATAACCATTAAAAGCGCACACAAAAAAAAAAACAATAAAAATCTTGACAAACATTTCTGCATTTCAAACCTAATTGTACCACCCCATTCACGAACAGCCAGAATCCAACGACCAGGTCTTTTAATTTCAAGCAACACTAATCCCTCGAAACTAAAATTAGCTTCAAATCATATTCACAACGTTAACGGGGAGGTGTGGGGGGAGTGAAAAAAAAAAAAACTCCCGCCTACTATAAATGTTGATTTGCCAATTTTTTTTAATACTTTTTTTTCCTTCTTAGAAAAAAAAACAAACGAAAACCCGGAAGAAAAATAAAATATTAAAAAAGAGAACAGAAAGAAAACGCCATGAACGCGAAGAGAGAAAAAAAAAAGGATGGAGGGGGGGGGGGGGGGTGACATAGCACGAGGGATCTTCCTAATCCTGTTGTTCTCTAATTGTACATACTTGGATGTATGGGTCTATGCGGGCCACTTCTATCGTTACTGTAGCTGCCTTTGGTTGAAGCGCGCAGCATTTGTAAGATAAGCAAATATAAAAACGTGTCTGATAAAACATCAGAACAGAGGATGAGGCAAATCCGACCGAGCGAGGCCAGATCACCTAATTCTCTTATCTCCGTAGCTATCCCATTATCCCTTGCGAGGCGAGAGGGGGTTGAAGTAGGGGTGGAAAGGAGGGTTAGAGACAGAGAGGGGAACATGCGTCTGCGAAGCGAATTTTATTTGTCTGATAAAGGAAGGAGAAGACACGGAAAAAAAATGTGGGTCGCTGGAGGAAAAAAAGAATAAATGTTTTTTGCTTTATTGGCGAAATTTTGAGTTTATTCTGTGTGTTATTTGATATGAAGGGAGATACCTTCTCAACTTTGTGTCAAGATTGTAGGGAATTTGACAGTTGATGACTCAGGAATGTGCTAGTGCATAAAGTTGAGTTGGTTGAGTTGTTTTACCTATGAGGGGCACTTTTTTCGCACGCAATGGGCAAAATGGCCAGATCAGAAGGAGCCTAAGGGCTCAGGGAAGGTTGGAGGAGGATACCTTCTAACCTTCTCTGAGCCCATAGGATCCTTCTGACCTGGTTTGTGGAGAGTAAAGTGGGTTGAGTTGTTTTACCTCTGAGCGGCATTTTTTTTCACACCATGGGCTAAATGGCCAGGTCACAAGGACCCCAAAGGCTCAGAGAAGGTTGGGAACCCACTGGAACAGCTGTTGGGAGACAGATGGTAGCCTCCCGTCAAGGCCATCCAGCGTGTTCTTTAACGTGCACAGGGTATGGCTCTTCAACACACGGTGCCACGGCTTAACGTCCCATCCGACGGACGGCGGCCTTTCCAAGCCCATCTGTGTCCCCTACTAACCGTGGGAGGGAGTTTTGCGGAGATAAATCTCAACGCTGACCCAGCTGGGATTCGCAGATTATGAGCCTGGCGCACTACCGACTGAGCCACCCCCGCCCCTTTTGGTAAGGTAATAATGTGTTTACAACTAATAAAGGAATTTTCTTTATTTTTCAGTTTAGTTTCATTCTGTAAATTGTCTATTTTGTTTCGCTATTTTTATCTATATATTTATTTTTGCAAAAAAGAAATGTACATTTGTACCCGAATAAAATTAACATCGCGTTCCGTCAGTGTTACTTACTCTAGCCAAAATATTTGAGAACTGAACGGTTAAAGAATTTTCTACATTCTAAGATTTTTCTCAACCAATGTTTTAAAGATAATTCAGGATCATCATGCTCCAGTTCCAATTCCATTTCGCCATCCAATTTTGATTTTGTCGAACTTATCAAGACAAGTTTTGCAGAAAGCCTTTGGCTGTTGTTATTATTTCATCTCCTTTGATGAGTTATTTAAAGTCGCTTGATTCTGTAACTGGGCTTCAGTAGGGTTACGAAGTTTTTTTGCGAGAAGCATAGTACAGACCATTTTTATTATGTCTCTGTTTTTTCATGCTTTTTTTTCAGTGTTTCCAACATTTCATTTTACGATTTCAATTTCTTGAATTCTCCCTCTAGTAACTAAGTTTGCATTTCAGCTACTAAATTATTCAAAGTTAAGGTTAAATGGTTTTAAAGCTTCTGAAAGGAATATTTAATTTATCTTATGCCGGACCTTCTACTGTGGCATATAAACTGACAGGCTCCTGTCAGACCTCTGTGGCAAGCAGCTGCTTGAGGGGGTATTTATTATTTATTTATTTATGCCGGATTCTTGAACCGAAAGAATCTTTCCAATTTAACTCAATTGCCACTTAATACTACTCACATACAGTTAAAACTCTCTCAAGCATAATTTGTGTACAGTCGCTCAAAAAATATCCGAACACACTATGATTAAACGCTATGGTTGATTGCAGAATTCAGAAAAAAATATCTGGGAAAGTTTTTTTTTAGAAATTAGTGATCTGGCAACTTTCGTGTCACGTGACACGAAGGTAGCCAGATCACTAATTTCTAAAAAAAAATCGTTGCCAGATATTTTTTCTGAATTCTGTAATCAACCATAGTGTTCGGATACTTTTTTGAGCGACTGTAGGTGGTCATATTATTTTGATACTAGATCGTGTGTGGGCTCACTCACGAAAATATTGAGCGTGTGCAGTTACCGTTCACAGCAAACTGGAGCGGTTGCGGTTAATGTTCACAGCACATTGGATCGTGTGAGCTCACAAAGACCTAGATCGTGTGGGCTCACTCACGGAAATATTGAGCGTGTGCAGTTACCGTTCACAGCCAACTGGTTCACAGCAAACTGGTTCACAGCAAAACTGCGTGTGCAGTAACTGCACACGCTCCAGTTTGCTTTGAACGGTAACTGGAGCGTGTAAAGTTGCTGTTCACAGCAAACTGGAGCGTGTGCAGTACTGCACACGCTCCAGATATTTTTCCTGAATTCTGTAATCACGTGACACGAAGGTTGACAGATCACTATTTTCTAAAAAAAAATCGTTGCCAGATATTTTTTTCTGAATTCTTTAATCAACCATAGTGTTCGGATATTTTTTTCAGCGACTGTACACAAAATCGATATAGACATCATCACAAAAAAAATTAATAAGTCAATTAAAATAAAAACATAGAATTGAGTTCGTTTCCTACCAGAACTGCAAATTATGGCAGTTTGTTTAGAAAAGAGAAAAACAGAAACTTTCACGTGTAAGACGATAAATCACAAATATTCTGTTCCATTTTTTATCTGTTTCCTGTTGTTGTTTTTTTACCGTCTATAGAATGCAGTCTGGCAGAAACGAAGCTGATTTGGCTCAAATTTCTTCGCACCAAATAAAAAAAAATCGACAATCACTGCTCCAGCTCGGAAAAGAAAAAAACACCTTACAGCTGCCTCTGCAATAGAAATGAGCCTCATGACTTTGGTAATGATAAAAAAGGGCAACAATTGAGTTGGGTTGTTTTACCTCTGAGCGGCACTTTTTTGCACACCATGGGCTAAATGGCCAGGTCACATGGACCCCGAAGGCTCAGAGAAGGTTGGGGGAAGGGACCCACTGGAACAGCTGTTGGGAGACAGATGGTAGCCTCCCGTCAAGGCCATCCAGCGTGTTCTTTAACGTGCACAGGGTATGGCTCTCCCGCACACGGGGCCACGGCTTAACGTCCCATCCGACGGACGGCGGCCTTTCCAAGCCCATCGGTGTCCCCTACTGACCGTGGGCAGGGCGGGGAATTTTTGCGGAGATAAATCTCAACGCTGACCCAGGTGGGACTCGAACCTGGGAACTACAGATTACGAGCCTGGCGCGCTACCGACTGAGCCACCCCCGCCCCAGGCAACAATTGACCATCTGAAACAATTGTAGAGAACGGATTCTTGCTGTGTTAGCTTGTCTCGAGAATAGCAGCGCTTCATCCGCTTTGTTAGCGCTTTTGGTTGAAGCTAGTCCTAGTCTCTTCAAGTCTCCGTGGGGGTGGGGTTGGGGGCGGGGGTGGCTCAGTCGGTAGCGCGCCAGGCTCGTAATCTGTAGTTCCCAGGTTCGAGTCCCAGCTGGATCACCGTTGAGATTTATCTCCGCAAAATTCCCCGCCCTGCCCACGGTCAGTAGGGGACACCGATGGGCTTGCAAAGGCCGCCGTCCGTCGGATGGGACGTTAAGCCGTGGCCCCGTGTGCGGGAGAGAGCCATACCCTGTGCACGTTATAGAACACACTGGATGGCCTTGACGGGAGACTACCATCTGTCTCCCAACAGCTGTTCCAGTGGGTCTCCTCCCCCAACTTTCTCTGAGCCTTCGGGGTCCATGTGACCTGGCTATTTAGCCCGTGGTGTGCAAAAAAGTGCCGCTCAGAGGTAAAACAACCCAACCCACAACTCTTTAAATACCAGCTATTACTGCTGAGAATCGAGATTTATTTAGATTTAACTCAGATCGTTTATCTATCATTTTATGGTAAAAAAAAAGTCACATTTAACCGTAAAAGCTTATTTTAGGATTTACACAATTTCGAAGTTAATTTCCTGTTGTTGACAAAGAAAGGAATTGTAACTTAACTTTTGGGCACCAGTGGATATTACAAAAAAAACAATAACAGGACGCTGCTATATTGATGCGAATGCAAAGCAACATTAAAAGCAATTAACTTTAAAATATATTTTATGCAAAAAAAACCCCGCACTACCCTTATATTGACATTCATATTATCGTGATACCCTTATATTGAAATTTACATTACCGTGATACCCTTATATTCACATTAGAATTTTCGTGATACCCCTTTTTAATGACATTCGCATTACCGTGATACCCCTTATATCGACATTCGCATTGCCATCATATCCCTTATATTGACATTATCCTTATATTGACATTCGCATTTCCGTGATTCTCCTTAGATTCACATTACCGTGATACCCCTTATATTGAGATTCACATTACCGTGATACCCCTTATATTGAGATTCACTTACTGTGATACCCTTTATATTGAGATTCGCATTACCATGATACCCCTTATATTGTCATCGCAATACCATGACACCCCTTATATTGGCATCGCAGTACCATGACACCCCTTATATTGGCATCGCAGTACCATGATACCCCTTATATTGGCATCGCAGTAACATGATATCCCTTATATTGGTATTATAGATTGTAAATTAGGGATAAATTTAGGATAATATTTCTTCGTGTCACGTGACACGAAGGTTGCCAGATCCCTAATTTCTAAAAAACCCCGTTGCAAGATATTTTTTCTGAAATCTGTAATCAACTATAGTGTTCGGATACTTTTTTGAGCGATTGTATAAACAATATCTTTACACACTAATGCTTCTGGTATTAAATTCAGAAGGTATTATCGGAATATTAATGTTTGTCTGAGAATGGTATAAAACTTAAACACTCATGCAATCCTATATCAAAGATGGATTACAGAGTTTGATGATTCAACTTACATTTCAATTAGAGATGAATTTGTGCTTATTTTTTCGTGACTTTTTCGTTTCAATAATTTTTGAACCTGATTTCGGAAAAACTTATCTTTCGTGCATCATAAGACACATCGTTAATCATTCATTCTGTTCCTTTATTATAAATTATAGACATAAGAAATAGGGTGGCGGGGGTGGCTCAGTCGGTAGCGCGCCAGGCTCGTAATCTGTAGTTCCCAGGTTCGAGTCCCAGCTGGGTCACCGTTGAGATTTTTCTCCGCAAAATTCCCCGCCCTGCCCACGGTCAGTAGGGGACACCGATGGGCTTGGAAAGGCCGCCGTCCGTCGGATGGGACGTTAAGCCGTGGCCCCGTGTGCGGGAGAGCCATACCCTGTGCACGTTATAGAACATACTGGATGGCCTTGACGGGAGACTACCATCTGTCTCCCAACAGCTGTTCCAGTGGGTCCCCTCCCCCAACCTTCTCTGAACCTTCGGGGTCCATGTGACCTGGCCATTTAGCCCGTGGTGTGCAAAAAAGTGCCGCTCAGAGGTAAAACCCAACTCTTTAAATACCAGCTATTACTGCTGAGAATCGAGATTTATTTAGATTTAACTCAGATCGTTTATCTATCATTTTATGGTAAAAAAAAATCACATTTAACCGTAAAATCTTATTTTAGGATTTACACAATTTCGAAGTTAATTTCCTGTTGTTGACAAAGAAAGGAATTATAACTTAACTTTTGGGCACCAGTGGATATTACAAAAAAAACAATAACAGGACGCTGCTATATTGATGCGAATGCAAAGCAACATTAAAAGCAATTAACTTTAAAATATATTTTATGCAAAAAAAACCCCGCACTACCCTTATATTGACATTCATATTATCGTGATACCCTTATATTGAAATTTACATTACCGTGATACCCTTATATTCACATTAGAATTTTCGTGATACCCCTTTTTAATGACATTCGCATTACCGTGATACCCCTTATATCGACATTCGCATTGCCATCATATCCCTTATATTGACATTATCCTTATATTGACATTCGCATTTCCGTGATTCTCCTTAGATTCACATTACCGTGATACCCCTTATATTGAGATTCACATTACCGTGATACCCCTTATATTGAGATTCACTTACTGTGATACCCTTTATATTGAGATTCGCATTACCATGATACCCCTTATATTGTCATCGCAATACCATGACACCCCTTATATTGGCATCGCAGTACCATGACACCCCTTATATTGGCATCGCAGTACCATGATACCCCTTATATTGGCATCGCAATAACATGATATCCCTTATATTGGTATTATAGATTGTAAATTAGGGATAAATTTAGGATAATATTTCTTCGTGTCACGTGACACGAAGGTTGCCAGATCCCTAATTTCTAAAAAAACCCCGTTGCAAGATATTTTTTCTGAAATCTGTAATCAACTATAGTGTTCGGATACTTTTTTGAGCGATTGTATAAACAATATCTTTACACACTAATGCTTCTTGTATTAAATTCAGAAGGTATTATCGGAATATTAATGTTTGTCTGAGAATGGTATAAAACTTAAACACTCATGCAATCCTATATCAAAGACGGATTGCAGAGTTTGATGATTCAATTTACATTTCAATTAGAGATGAATTTGTGCTTATTTTTTCGTGACTTTTTCGTTTCAACAATTTTTGAACCTGATTTCGGAAAAACTTATCTTTGGTGCATCATAAGACACATCGTTAATCATTCATTCTGTTCCTTTATTATAAATTATAGACATAAGAAATAGGGTGGCGGGGGTGGCTCAGTCGGTAGCGCGCCAGACTCGTAATCTGTAGTTCCCAAGTTCGAATCCCACATGGGTCAGCGTTGAGATTTATCTCCGCAAAAATTCCCCGCTCTGCCCACGGGCAGTAGGGGACACCGATGGGCTTTGAAAGGTCGCCGTCCATCGGATGGGACGTTAAGCCGTGGCCCCGTGTGTGGGAGAGCCATACCCTATGCACGTTAAAGAACACGCTGGATGTCCTTGACGGGAGGTTACCATCTGTCTCCCAACAGCTGTTCCAGTGGGTCCCCTCCCCCAACCTTCTCTGAGCCTTCGGGGTGTATGTGACCTGGCCATTTAACCCATGGTGTGCAAAAAAAGTACCGCTCAGAGATAACCCAACCCATAAGAAATAGAATTGAAATTTTAATGCTGTTTGGAGAGAAAAATATTAGAAATATTAATAATGGAATTAAATTTTAATGGGTGAAATCTTTATAAACGTAAATAGCCATTTGTTTAGTAAAAATTGAGAATAAATAAAAATAAATAAATATCCCCTCAAGCAGCTGCTTGCCACAGAGCTTTGACAGGAGCCTGTCAGTTTATATGCCATAGTAGAAGGTCTGTGAGGATGGCAGGACCTCAACAGAAAAACAACGCACACAACCATGCCTTACCCGGGGCTCGAACCCAGGTCCCTTAGATCAGTAGCGAAGCGTGCTAACCACTCGGCCATGGGACCGCTTAAAATACCCCCTCAAGCAGCTGCTTGCCACAGAGGTCTGACAGGAGCCTGTCAGTTTATAAGCCATAATAGAAGATCTGAGAGGATGGAAGGACCTCAGCAGAAAAACAACACGAACATCCAAGAAAAACAACACGAACATCAACTTACCCGGGACTCGAACCCGGGTCCCTTAGATCAGTAGCCAAGCGTGCTAACCACTCGGCCATGGGACCGCTTAAAATACCCCCTCAAGCAGCTGCTTGCCGCAGAGGTTTGACAGGAACCTGTCAGTTTATATGCCACAGTAGAAGGTCTGAGAGGATGGCAGGATCTCAGCAGAAAAATTACACAAACAATCATGCCTTACCCGGGGCTCGAACCCAGGTCCCTTAGATCAGTAGCCAAGCGCGCTAACCACTCGTCCATGGGACGGAAAAAATTGAGAATACGAGTTAAAAATAATAAATAGCAGCATGTGCTTTTTTTATAATTTCTAAAATATTGATTACAAGGTTTAAAAGTTTTTCCAAGTCCATCGGTGTCTCCTATTGACAGCGAGGTGGCGGAGTTCTGGGGAGATAAGTCTCAACGCTGATCCAACTGGGACTCGAAACTGAGAACTACAGATCACAATCTGACGCGCTATCGACTGAGCCACCCCCGCTTCATCGATGGGCTTGGAAACGTCGACGTCCGTCGCATAAGACGTAAAGACGTGGTTCCGTATACGGAAGAGTCATACTCTGTGCACGTTAAATAACACGCTGGATGGCCTCGATGTTAGGATACCATCTGGGTTGGGTTGTTTTACCTCTGAGCGGCGCTTTTTTGCACACCATGGGCTAAATGGCCAGGTCACATGGACCCCGAAGGCTCAGAGAAAGTAGGGGGAGGGGACCCACTGGAACAGCTATTGGGAGACAGATGGTAGCCTCCCGTCAAGGCCATCCAGCGTGTTCTTTGACGTTGGGTTGTTTTACCTCTGAGCGACACTTTTTTTGCACACAATGGGCTAAATGACTAGGTCACAAGGACCCCGAATTCTCAGAGAAGGTTGGGGGAGGGGACCCACTGGAACAGCTGTTGGGAGACAGATGGTAGCCTCTCGTCAAGGCCATCTAGCTTGTTCTTTAATGTGCACAGGGTATGGCTCTCCCGCACACGTGGCCACGGCTTAACTTCCCATCCGACGGACGGCGGCCTTTCCAATCCCATCGGTGTCCCCTACTGACCGTGGGCAGGGCGGGAAATTTTGCGGAGATAGGATACCATCTGTCTCCTAACAGCTGTCCAGTGGGTCCTCTTCCCTGAGCCCTAGGGGGTCCGTGTGACCTGGCCTTTTGGCAACTGTGTGCAGAAAATGGTGCCGCTCAGACGTAAAACCACCGACTCATTTTCGAATGAGCGAAAACCCCAGGAGGTTTACATATTTTAAATAAAATTTCACTCTTCTCAGAATTTTGTCGTCTATATAAGTTGAAGCTTTTCCGTTATAAACGATGCAAATGCCTGTGTACCGATGATATATTTTTTTTCAGTGCAAGTTACAAATCAGGACAAAATGATGAAACACAACTTATTATTCGACGATGAATTTCAAAATAATCGATATGATTCATTTGAATAAAATATTCTGTCTTCCTAAAATAAGTCTCTTCTAAAAAAGAGTGTCTTCAGTGCAAAACGCTCCGCTTTTCGAAGAGCATTGAATAAATTTGATTCCTTAATCCATTTTGAAGAACCAACAAATATTTGGAAGTCAAATTTAATACAAAAGTGAATTAAGCGCAGGAACTCGAGTTCCTGTGGCAATGACATTTATCTGTTTTTGTGAACATCCTGGGAATGATATTAAGCAGTGGGAGAGATCGCGAAAATTGAAAGGATGGTGTGAAATCATTTCTTAGCGACAAAATAGTTTCATTTAAGGGATTGCTTGCTTCTGGTAGATTTTTTGGGCTGTTTTACCTCTGAGCGGCACTTTTTTGCACACCATGGGCTAAATGGCCAGGTCACATGGACCCCGAAGGCTCAGAGAAGGTTGGGGGAGGGGACCCACTGGAACAGCTGTTGGGAGACAGATGGTAGCCTCCCGTCAAGGCCATCCAGCGTGTTCTTTAACGTGCATAGGGTATGGCTCTCCCGCACACGGGGCCACGGCTTAACGTCCCATCCGAAGGACGGCGGCATTTCCAAGCCCATCAGTGTCCCCTACTGACCGTGGGTAGGGCGGGGAATTTTGCGGAGATAAATCTCAACGCTGACCCAGATGGGACTCGAACCTGGGAACCACAGATTACGAGCCTGGCGCGCTACCGACTAAGCCGCCCCCATATGTAATGTATAACCAGTGGTAAGGTGATTGGTAAAAGTTGTACAGTCGCTCGAAAAAAAAATATCCGAACACTATGGTTGATTACAGAATACGGAAAAAATATCTGACAACGATTTTTTTTAGAAATTAGTGATCTGGCAATTTTCGTGTCACATGACAGATCACCAAATGATACCAAGATCACCAAAACACTGATTTTTGGTTTAAAAACAATAACATTTTTTTTCATTCATTGAAATTTCAAAGTTAACAAAATTCTACCGTAAACTTAGAGAGCTGGATGATTTTACATTCTAATCATACTTTAGTACGCCAACTAAACTTAAATAATCCAAAGTTAAAATGATATTCGGTCATAATTCGGGTCATTTGTCGATATTTGTTGCCTTATATTTTGGGTGGGTTAACAAGAAATTTCCTTTCTGTTACTAGAAAGGAACCAATACATCAGTAATTCGGGTCATTTGTCGATATTTATTGCCTTATATTTTGGGTGGGTTAACAAGAAATTTCCTTTCTGTTACTAGAAAGGAACCAATACATCAGTAATTCGGGTCATTTGTTGTTCTTTTTGTTGCCTTATATTATGGGTGGGTTAACAGGAAATTTCCTTTCTGTTACTAGAAAGGAACCAATACATCAGCAATTCGGGTCATTTGTCGATATTTGTTTCCTTATATTTTGGGTGGGTTAAAAAGAAATTTCCTTTCTGTTACTAGAAAGGAACCAATACATCAGCAATTCGGGTCATTTGTCGATATTTGTTTCCTTATATTTTGGGTGGGTTAACAGGAAATTTGCTTTCTGTTACTAGAAAGGAACCAATACATCAGTAATTCGGGTCATTTGTCGATATTTGTTGCCTTATATTTTGGGTGGGTTAAAAAGAAATTTCATTTCTGTTACTAGAAAGGAACCAATACATCAGCAATTCGGGTCATTTGTCGATATTTGTTTCCTTATATTTTGGGTGGGTTAACAGGAAGTTTGCTTTCTGTTACTAGAAAGGAACCAATACATCAGTAATTCGGGTCATTTGTCGATATTTATTGCCTTATATTTTGGGTGGGTTAACAAGAAATTTCTTTTCTGTTACTAGAAAGGAACCAATACATCAGTAATTAGGGTCATTTGTCGATATTTGTTGCCTTATATTTTGGGTGGGTTAACAAGAAATTTCCTTTCTGTTACTAGAAAGGAACCAATACATCAGTAATTCGGGTCATTTGTCGATATTTGTTGCCTTATATTTTGGGTGGGTTAAAAAGAAATTTCCTTTCTGTTACTAGAAAGGAACCAATACATCAGTAATTCGGGTCATTTGTCGATATTTGTTGCCTTATATTTTGGGTGGGTTAACAGGAAATTTGCTTTCTGTTACTAGAAAGGAACCAATACATCAGTAATTCGGGTCATTTGTCGATATTTGTTGCCTTATATTTTGGGTGGGTTAACAAGAAATTTCCTTTCTGTTACTAGAAAGGAACCAATACATCAGTAATTCGGGTCATTTGTTGTTATTTGTTGCCTTATATTATGGGTGGGTTAACAGGAAATTTCCTTTCTGTTACTAGAAAGGAACCAATAAATCAGGAATTCGGGTCATTTGTCGATATTTGTTTCCTTATATTTTGGGTGGGTTAACAGGAAATTTGCTCTCTGTTACTAGAAAGGAACCAATACATCAGTAATTCGGGTCATTTGTCGATATTTGTTGCCTTATATTTTGGGTGGGTTAACAAGAAATTTCCTTTCTGTTACTAGAAAGGAACCAATACATCAGTAATTCGGGTCATTTGTTGTTATTTGTTGCCTTATATTATGGGTGGGTTAACAGGAAATTTCCTTTCTGTTACTAGAAAGGAACCAATAAATCAGGAATTCGGGTCATTTGTCGATATTTGTTTCCTTATATTTTGGGTGGGTTAACAGGAAATTTGCTCTCTGTTACTAGAAAGGAACCAATACATCAGTAATTCGGGTCATTTGTCGATATTTGTTGCCTTATATTTTGGGTGGGTTAACAAGAAATTTCCTTTCTGTTACTAGAAAGGAACCAATACATCAGTAATTCGGGTCATTTGTCGATATTTGTTGCCTTATATTTTGGGTGGGTTAAAAAGAAATTTCCTTTCTGTTACTAGAAAGGAACCAATACATCAGTAATTCGGGTCATTTGTCGATATTTGTTTCCTTATATTTTGGGTGGGTTAAAAAGAAATTTCCTTTCTGTTACTAGAAAGGAACCAATACATCAGCAATTCGTGTCATTTGTCGATATTTGTTTCCTTATATTTTGGGTGGGTTAAAAAGAAATTTCCTTTCTGTTACTAGAAAGGAACCAATACATCAGCAATTCGGGTCATTTGTCGATATTTGTTTCCTTATATTTTGGGTGGGTTAACAGGAAATTTGCTTTCTGTTACTAGAAAGGAACCAATACATCAGTATTTCGGGTCATTTGTCCATATTTGTTGCCTTATATTTTGGGTGGGTTAAAAAGAAATTTCCTTTCTGTTACTAGAAAGGAACCAATACATCAGTAATTCGGGTCATTTGTCGATATTTGTTTCCTTATATTTTGGGTGAGTTAACAGGAAATTTGCTTTCTGTTACTAGAAAGGAACCAATACATCAGTAATTCGGGTCATTTGTCGATATTTGTTGCCTTATATTTTGGGTGGGTTAACAAGAAATTTCCTTTCTGTTACTAGAAAGGAACCAATACATCAGTAATTCGGGTCATTTGTCGATATTTGTTGCCTTATATTTTGGGTGGGTTAAAAAGAAATTTCCTTTCTGTTACTAGAAAGGAACCAATACATCAGTAATTCGGGTCATTTGTCGATATTTCTTGCCTTATATTTTGGGTGGGTTAAAAAGAAATTTCCTTTCTGTTACTAGAAAGGAACCAATACATCAGTAATTCGGGTCATTTGTCGATATTTGTTGCCTTATATTTTGGGTGGGTTAAAAAGAAATTTCCTTTCTGTTACTAGAAAGAACCAATACATCAGTAATTAGGGTCATTTCTTGCTATTTGTTGCCTTATATTATGGGTGGGTTAACAGGAAATTTCCTTTCTGTTACTAGAAAGGAACCAATACATCAGGAATTCGGGTCATTTGTCGATATTTGTTTCCTTATATTTTGGGTGGGTTAACAGGAAATTTGCTTTCTGTTACTAGAAAGGAACCAATATATCAGTAATTCGGGTCATTTGTTGTTATTTGTTGCCTTATATTTTGGGTGGGTTAAAAAGAAATTTCCTTTCTGTTACTAGAAAGGAACCAATACATCAGTAATTCGGGTCATTTGTCGATATTTCTTGCCTTATATTTTGGGTGGGTTAAAAAGAAATTTCCTTTCTGTTACTAGAAAGGAACCAATACATCAGTAATTCGGGTCATTTGTCGATATTTGTTGCCTTATATTTTGGGTGGGTTAACAAGAAATTTCCTTTCTGTTACTAGAAAGGAACCAATACATCAGTAATTCGGGTCATTTGTCGATATTTGTTGCCTTATATTTTGGGTGGGTTAAAAAGAAATTTCCTTTCTGTTACTAGAAAGGAACCAATACATCAGTAATTCGGGTCATTTGTCGATATTTGTTGCCTTATATTTTGGGTGGGTTAAAAAGAAATTTCCTTTCTGTTACTAGAAAGGAACCAATACATCAGTAATTCGGGTCATTTGTCGATATTTGTTGCCTTATATTTTGGGTGGGTTAAAAAGAAATTTCCTTTCTATTACTAGAAAGGAACCAATATATCAGTAATTCGGGTCATTTGTCGATATTTGTTGCCTTATATTTTGGGTGGGTTAAAAAGAAATTTCCTTTCTGTTACTAGAAAGGAACCAATACATCAGTAATTCGGGTCATTTGTCGATATTTGTTGCCTTATATTTTGGGTGGGTTAACAAGAAATTTCCTTTCTGTTACTAGAAAGGAACCAATACATCAGTAATTCGGGTCATTTGTCGATATTTGTTGCCTTATATTTTGGGTGGGTTAAAAAGAAATTTCCTTTCTGTTACTAGAAAGGAAACAATACATCAGTAATTCGGGTCATTTGTCGATATTTGTTGCCTTATATTTTGGGTGGGTTAACAGGAAGTTTGCTTTCTGTTACTAGAAAGGAACCAATACATCAGTAATTCGGGTCATTTGTCGATATTTATTGCCTTATATTTTGGGTGGGTTAACAAGAAATTTCTTTTCTGTTACTAGAAAGGAACCAATACATCAGTAATTAGGGTCATTTGTCGATATTTGTTGCCTTATATTTTGGGTGGGTTAACAAGAAATTTCCTTTCTGTTACTAGAAAGGAACCAATACATCAGTAATTCGGGTCATTTGTCGATATTTGTTGCCTTATATTTTGGGTGGGTTAAAAAGAAATTTCCTTTCTGTTACTAGAAAGGAACCAATACATCAGTAATTCGGGTCATTTGTCGATATTTGTTGCCTTATATTTTGGGTGGGTTAACAGGAAATTTGCTTTCTGTTACTAGAAAGGAACCAATACATCAGTAATTCGGGTCATTTGTCGATATTTGTTGCCTTATATTTTGGGTGGGTTAACAAGAAATTTCCTTTCTGTTACTAGAAAGCAACCAATACATCAGTAATTCGGGTCATTTGTTGTTATTTGTTGCCTTATATTATGGGTGGGTTAACAGGAAATTTCCTTTCTGTTACTAGAAAGGAACCAATAAATCAGGAATTCGGGTCATTTGTCGATATTTGTTTCCTTATATTTTGGGTGGGTTAACAGGAAATTTGCTCTCTGTTACTAGAAAGGAACCAATACATCAGTAATTCGGGTCATTTGTCGATATTTGTTGCCTTATATTTTGGGTGGGTTAACAAGAAATTTCCTTTCTGTTACTAGAAAGGAACCAATACATCAGTAATTCGGGTCATTTGTTGTTATTTGTTGCCTTATATTATGGGTGGGTTAACAGGAAATTTCCTTTCTGTTACTAGAAAGGAACCAATAAATCAGGAATTCGGGTCATTTGTCGATATTTGTTTCCTTATATTTTGGGTGGGTTAACAGGAAATTTGCTCTCTGTTACTAGAAAGGAACCAATACATCAGTAATTCGGGTCATTTGTCGATATTTGTTGCCTTATATTTTGGGTGGGTTAACAAGAAATTTCCTTTCTGTTACTAGAAAGGAACCAATACATCAGTAATTCGGGTCATTTGTCGATATTTGTTGCCTTATATTTTGGGTGGGTTAAAAAGAAATTTCCTTTCTGTTACTAGAAAGGAACCAATACATCAGTAATTCGGGTCATTTGTCGATATTTGTTTCCTTATATTTTGGGTGGGTTAAAAAGAAATTTCCTTTCTGTTACTAGAAAGGAACCAATACATCAGCAATTCGGGTCATTTGTCGATATTTGTTTCCTTATATTTTGGGTGGGTTAAAAAGAAATTTCCTTTCTGTTACTAGAAAGGAACCAATACATCAGCAATTCGGGTCATTTGTCGATATTTGTTTCCTTATATTTTGGGTGGGTTAACAGGAAATTTGCTTTCTGTTACTAGAAAGGAACCAATACATCAGTATTTCGGGTCATTTGTCCATATTTGTTGCCTTATATTTTGGGTGGGTTAAAAAGAAATTTCCTTTCTGTTACTAGAAAGGAACCAATACATCAGTAATTCGGGTCATTTGTCGATATTTGTTTCCTTATATTTTGGGTGAGTTAACAGGAAATTTGCTTTCTGTTACTAGAAAGGAACCAATACATCAGTAATTCGGGTCATTTGTCGATATTTGTTGCCTTATATTTTGGGTGGGTTAACAAGAAATTTCCTTTCTGTTACTAGAAAGGAACCAATACATCAGGAATTCGGGTCATTTGTCGATATTTGTTTCCTTATATTTTGGGTGGGTTAACAGGAAATTTGCTTTCTGTTACTAGAAAGGAACCAATACATCAGTAATTCGGGTCATTTGTTGTTATTTGTTGCCTTATATTTTGGGTGGGTTAAAAAGAAATTTCCTTTCTGTTACTAGAAAGGAACCAATACATCAGTAATTCGGGTCATTTGTCGATATTTCTTGCCTTATATTTTGGGTGGGTTAAAAAGAAATTTCCTTTCTGTTACTAGAAAGGAACCAATACATCAGTAATTCGGGTCATTTGTCGATATTTGTTGCCTTATATTTTGGGTGGGTTAACAAGAAATTTCCTTTCTGTTACTAGAAAGGAACCAATACATCAGTAATTCGGGTCATTTGTCGATATTTGTTGCCTTATATTTTGGGTGGGTTAAAAAGAAATTTCCTTTCTGTTACTAGAAAGGAACCAATACATCAGTAATTCGGGTCATTTGTCGATATTTGTTGCCTTATATTTTGGGTGGGTTAAAAAGAAATTTCCTTTCTGTTACTAGAAAGGAACCAATACATCAGTAATTCGGGTCATTTGTCGATATTTGTTGCCTTATATTTTGGGTGGGTTAAAAAGAAATTTCCTTTCTGTTACTAGAAAGGAACCAATATATCAGTAATTCGGGTCATTTGTCGATATTTGTTGCCTTATATTTTGGGTGGGTTAAAAAGAAATTTCCTTTCTGTTACTAGAAAGGAACCAATACATCAGTAATTCGGGTCATTTGTCGATATTTGTTGCCTTATATTTTGGGTGGGTTAACAAGAAATTTCCTTTCTGTTACTAGAAAGGAACCAATACATCAGTAATTCGGGTCATTTGTCGATATTTGTTGCCTTATATTTTGGGTGGGTTAAAAAGAAATTTCCTTTCTGTTACTAGAAAGGAACCAATACATCAGTAATTCGGGTCACTTGTCGATATTTGTTGCCTTATATTTTGGGTGGGTTAAAATGAAATTTCCTTTCTGTTACTAGAAAGGAACCAATACATCAGTAATTCGGGTCATTTCTCGATATTTGTTGCCTTATATTTTGGGTGGGTTAACAAGAAATTTCCTTTCCGTTACAAGAAAGGAACCAAATACATCAGTAATTCGGGTCATTTGTCGATATTTGTTGCCTTATATTTTGGGTGGGTTAAAAAGAAATTTCCTTTCTGTTACTAGAAAGGAACCAATACATCAGTAATTCGGGTCATTTGTCGATATTTGTTGCCTTATATTTTGGGTGGGTTAACAAGAAATTTCCTTTCTGTTACTAGAAAGGAACCAATACATCAGTAATTCGGGTCATTTGTCGATATTTGTTGCCTTATATTTTGGGTGGGTTAAAAAGAAATTTCCTTTCTGTTACTAGAAAGGAACCAATACATCAGTAATTCGGGTCATTTGTCGATATTTGTTGCCTTATATTTTGGGTGGGTTAACAAGAAATTTCCTTTCTGTTACTAGAAAGGAACCAATACATCAGTAATTCGGGTCATTTGTCGATATTTGTTGCCTTATATTTAGGGTGGGTTAACAAGAAATTTCCTTTCTGTTACTAGAAAGGAACCAATACATCAGTAATTCGGGTCATTTGTCGATATTTGTTGCCTTATATTTTGGGTGGGTTAAAAAGAAATTTCCTTTCTGTTACTAGAAAGGAACCAATACATCAGTAATTCGGGTCATTTGTCGATATTTGTTGCCTTATATTTTGGGTGGGTTAAAATGAAATTTCTTTTCTGTTACTAGAAAGGAACCAATACATCAGGAATTCGGGCCATTTGTCGATATTTGTTTCCCTATATTTTGGGTGGGTTAACAGGAAATTTGCTTTCTGTTACTAGAAAGGAACCAATACATCAGCAATTCGGGTCATTTGTCGATATTTGTTGCCTTATATTTTGGGTGGGTTAACAAGAAATTTCCTTTCTGTTACTAGAAAGGAACCAATACATCAGTAATTCGGGTCATTTGTCGATATTTGTTGCCTTATATTTTGGGTGGGTTAAAAAGAAATTTCCTTTCTGTTACTAGAAAGGAACCAATACATCAGTAATTCGGGTCATTTGTCGATATTTGTTGCCTTATATTTTGGGTGGGTTAAAAAGAAATTTCCTTTCTGTTACTAGAAAGGAACCAATATATCAGTAATTCGGGTCATTTGTCGATATTTGTTGCCTTATATTTTGGGTGGGTTAAAAAGAAATTTCCTTTCTGTTACTAGAAAGGAACCAATACATCAGTAATTCGGGTCATTTGTCGATATTTGTTGCCTTATATTTTGGGTGGGTTAACAAGAAATTTCCTTTCTGTTACTAGAAAGGAACCAATACATCAGTAATTCGGGTCATTTCTCGATATTTGTTGCCTTATATTTTGGGTGGGTTAACAAGAAATTTCCTTTCCGTTACAAGAAAGGAACCAAATACATCAGTAATTCGGGTCATTTGTCCATATTTGTTGCCTTATATTTTGGGTGGGTTAAAAAGAAATTTCCTTTCTGTTACTAGAAAGGAACCAATACATCAGTAATTCGGGTCATTTGTCGATATTTGTTGCCTTATATTTTGGGTGGGTTAACAAGAAATTTCCTTTCTGTTACTAGAAAGGAACCAATACATCAGTAATTCGGGTCATTTGTCGATATTTGTTGCCTTATATTTTGGGTGGGTTAAAAAGAAATTTCCTTTCTGTTACTAGAAAGGAACCAATACATCAGTAATTCGGGTCATTTGTCGATATTTGTTGCCTTATATTTTGGGTGGGTTAACAAGAAATTTCCTTTCTGTTACTAGAAAGGAACCAATACATCAGCAATTCGGGTCATTTGTCGATATTTGTTGCCTTATATTTTGGGTGGGTTAACAAGAAATTTCCTTTCTGTTACTAGAAAGAAACCAATACATCAGTAATTCGGGTCATTTGTCGATATTTGTTGCCTTATATTTTGGGTGGGTTAAAAAGAAATTTCCTTTCTGTTACTAGAAAGGAACCAATACATCAGTAATTCGGGTCATTTGTCGATATTTGTTGCCTTATATTTTGGGTGGGTTAAAAAGAAATTTCCTTTCTGTTACTAGAAAGGAACCAATACATCAGTAATTCGGGTCATTTGTCGATATTTGTTGCCTTATATTTTGGGTGGGTTAAAAAGAAATTTCCTTTCTGTTACTAGAAAGGAACCAATATATCAGTAATTCGGGTCATTTCTCGATATTTGTTGCCTTATATTTTGGGTGGGTTAAAAAGAAATTTCCTTTCTGTTACTAGAAAGGAACCAATACATCAGTAATTCGGGTCATTTGTCGATATTTGTTGCCTTATATTTTGGGTGGGTTAACAAGAAATTTCCTTTCTGTTACTAGAAAGGAACCAATACATCAGTAATTCGGGTCATTTGTCGATATTTGTTTCCTTATATTTTGGGTGGGTTAAAAAGAAATTTCCTTTCTGTTACTAGAAAGGAACCAATGCATCAGTAATTCGGGTCATTTGTCGATATTTGTTGCCTTATATTTTGGGTGGGTTAAAATGAAATTTCCTTTCTGTTACTAGAAAGGAACCAATACACCAGTAATTCGGGTCATTTCTCGATATTTGTTGCCTTATATTTTGGGTGGGTTAACAAGAAATTTCCTTTCCGTTACAAGAAAGGAACCAAATACATCAGTAATTCGGGTCATTTGTCGATATTTGTTGCCTTATATTTTGGGTGGGTTAACAGGAAATTTGCTTTCTGTTACTAGAAAGGAACCAATACATCAGTATTTCGGGTCATTTGTCCATATTTGTTGCCTTATATTTTGGGTGGGTTAAAAAGAAATTTCCTTTCTGTTACTAGAAAGGAACCAATACATCAGTAATTCGGGTCATTTGTCGATATTTGTTTCCTTATATTTTGGGTGGGTTAAAAAGAAATTTCCTTTCTGTTACTAGAAAGGAACCAATGCATCAGTAATTCGGGTCATTTCTCGATATTTGTTGCCTTATATTTTGGGTGGGTTAACAAGAAATTTCCTTTCTGTTACTAGAAAGGAACCAATACATCAGCAATTCGGGTCATTTGTCGATATTTGTTTCCTTATATTTTGGGTGGGTTAACAGGAAATTTGCTTTCTGTTACTAGAAAGGAACCAATACATCAGTATTTCGGGTCATTTGTCCATATTTGTTGCCTTATATTTTGGGTGGGTTAAAAAGAAATTTCCTTTCTGTTACTAGAAAGGAACCAATACATCAGTAATTCGGGTCATTTGTCGATATTTGTTTCCTTATATTTTGGGTGAGTTAACAGGAAATTTCCTTTCTGTTACTAGAAAGGAACCAATACATCAGCAATTCGGGTCATTTGTCGATATTTCTTGCCTTATATTTTGGGTGGGTTAAAAAGAAATTTCCTTTCTGTTACTAGAAAGGAACCAATACATCAGTAATTCGGGTCATTTGTCGATATTTGTTGCCTTATATTTTGGGTGGGTTAAAAAGAAATTTCCTTTCTGTTACTAGAAAGAACCAATACATCAGTAATTAGGGTCATTTGTTGCTATTTGTTGCCTTATATTATGGGTGGGTTAACAGGAAATTTCCTTTCTGTTACTAGAAAGGAACCAATACATCAGGAATTCGGGTCATTTGTCTATATTAGTTTCCTTATATTTTGGGAGGGTTAACAGGAAATTTGCTTTCTGTTACTAGAAAGGAACCAATACATCAGTAATTCGGGTCATTTGTTGTTATTTGTTGCCTTATATTTTGGGTGGGTTAAAATGAAATTTCTTTTCTGTTACTAGAAAGGAACCAATACATCAGGAATTCGGGCCATTTGTCGATATTTGTTTCCTTATATTTTTGGTGGGTTAACAGGAAATTTGCTTTCTGTTACTAGAAAGGAACCAATACATCAGCAATTCGGGTCATTTGTCGATATTTGTTGCCTTATATTTTGGGTGGGTTAACAAGAAATTTCCTTTCTGTTACTAGAAAGGAACCAATACATCAGTAATTCGGGTCATTTGTCGATATTTGTTGCCTTATATTTTGGGTGGGTTAAAAAGAAATTTCCTTTCTGTTACTAGAAAGGAACCAATACATCAGTAATTCGGGTCATTTGTCGATATTTGTTGCCTTATATTTTGGGTGGGTTAAAAAGAAATTTCCTTTCTGTTACTAGAAAGGAACCAATATATCAGTAATTCGGGTCATTTGTCGATATTTGTTGCCTTATATTTTGGGTGGGTTAAAAAGAAATTTCCTTTCTGTTACTAGAAAGGAACCAATACATCAGTAATTCGGGTCATTTGTCGATATTTGTTGCCTTATATTTTGGGTGGGTTAACAAGAAATTTCCTTTCTGTTACTAGAAAGGAACCAATACATCAGTAATTCGGGTCATTTCTCGATATTTGTTGCCTTATATTTTGGGTGGGTTAACAAGAAATTTCCTTTCCGTTACAAGAAAGGAACCAAATACATCAGTAATTCGGGTCATTTGTCGATATTTGTTGCCTTATATTTTGGGTGGGTTAAAAAGAAATTTCCTTTCTGTTACTAGAAAGGAACCAATACATCAGTAATTCGGGTCATTTGTCGATATTTGTTGCCTTATATTTTGGGTGGGTTAACAAGAAATTTCCTTTCTGTTACTAGAAAGGAACCAATACATCAGTAATTCGGGTCATTTGTCGATATTTGTTGCCTTATATTTTGGGTGGGTTAAAAAGAAATTTCCTTTCTGTTACTAGAAAGGAACCAATACATCAGTAATTCGGGTCATTTGTCGATATTTGTTGCCTTATATTTTGGGTGGGTTAACAAGAAATTTCCTTTCTGTTACTAGAAAGGAACCAATACATCAGCAATTCGGGTCATTTGTCGATATTTGTTGCCTTATATTTTGGGTGGGTTAACAAGAAATTTCCTTTCTGTTACTAGAAAGGAACCAATACATCAGTAATTCGGGTCATTTGTCGATATTTGTTGCCTTATATTTTGGGTGGGTTAAAAAGAAATTTCCTTTCTGTTACTAGAAAGGAACCAATACATCAGTAATTCGGGTCATTTGTCGATATTTGTTGCCTTATATTTTGGGTGGGTTAAAAAGAAATTTCCTTTCTGTTACTAGAAAGGAACCAATACATCAGTAATTCGGGTCATTTGTCGATATTTGTTGCCTTATATTTTGGGTGGGTTAAAAAGAAATTTCCTTTCTGTTACTAGAAAGGAACCAATATATCAGTAATTCGGGTCATTTCTCGATATTTGTTGCCTTATATTTTGGGTGGGTTAAAAAGAAATTTCCTTTCTGTTACTAGAAAGGAACCAATACATCAGTAATTCGGGTCATTTGTCGATATTTGTTGCCTTATATTTTGGGTGGGTTAACAAGAAATTTCCTTTCTGTTACTAGAAAGGAACCAATACATCAGTAATTCGGGTCATTTGTCGATATTTGTTTCCTTATATTTTGGGTGGGTTAAAAAGAAATTTCCTTTCTGTTACTAGAAAGGAACCAATGCATCAGTAATTCGGGTCATTTGTCGATATTTGTTGCCTTATATTTTGGGTGGGTTAAAATGAAATTTCCTTTCTGTTACTAGAAAGGAACCAATACACCAGTAATTCGGGTCATTTCTCGATATTTGTTGCCTTATATTTTGGGTGGGTTAACAAGAAATTTCCTTTCCGTTACAAGAAAGGAACCAAATACATCAGTAATTCGGGTCATTTGTCGATATTTGTTGCCTTATATTTTGGGTGGGTTAAAAAGAAATTTCCTTTCTGTTACTAGAAAGGAACCAATACATCAGTAATTCGGGTCATTTGTCGATATTTGTTGCCTTATATTTTGGGTGGGTTAAAATGAAATTTCCTTTCTGTTACTAGAAAGGAACCAATACATCAGTAATTCGGGTCATTTCTCGATATTTGTTGCCTTATATTTTGGGTGGGTTAACAAGAAATTTCCTTTCCGTTACAAGAAAGGAACCAAATACATCAGTAATTCGGGTCATTTGTCGATATTTGTTGCCTTATATTTTGGGTGGGTTAAAAAGAAATTTCCTTTCTGTTACTAGAAAGGAACCAATACATCAGTAATTCGGGTCATTTGTCGATATTTGTTGCCTTATATTTTGGGTGGGTTAACAAGAAATTTCCTTTCTGTTACTAGAAAGGAACCAATACATCAGTAATTCGGGTCATTTGTCGATATTTGTTGCCTTATATTTTGGGTGGGTTAAAAAGAAATTTCCTTTCTGTTACTAGAAAGGAACCAATACATCAGTAATTCGGGTCATTTGTCGATATTTGTTGCCTTATATTTTGGGTGGGTTAACAAGAAATTTCCTTTCTGTTACTAGAAAGGAACCAATACATCAGCAATTCGGGTCATTTGTCGATATTTGTTGCCTTATATTTTGGGTGGGTTAACAAGAAATTTCCTTTCTGTTACTAGAAAGGAACCAATACATCAGTAATTCGGGTCATTTGTCGATATTTGTTGCCTTATATTTTGGGTGGGTTAAAAAGAAATTTCCTTTCTGTTACTAGAAAGGAACCAATACATCAGTAATTCGGGTCATTTGTCGATATTTGTTGCCTTATATTTTGGGTGGGTTAAAAAGAAATTTCCTTTCTGTTACTAGAAAGGAACCAATACATCAGTAATTCGGGTCATTTGTCGATATTTGTTGCCTTATATTTTGGGTGGGTTAAAAAGAAATTTCCTTTCTGTTACTAGAAAGGAACCAATATATCAGTAATTCGGGTCATTTCTCGATATTTGTTGCCTTATATTTTGGGTGGGTTAAAAAGAAATTTCCTTTCTGTTACTAGAAAGGAACCAATACATCAGTAATTCGGGTCATTTGTCGATATTTGTTGCCTTATATTTTGGGTGGGTTAACAAGAAATTTCCTTTCTGTTACTAGAAAGGAACCAATACATCAGTAATTCGGGTCATTTGTCGATATTTGTTTCCTTATATTTTGGGTGGGTTAAAAAGAAATTTCCTTTCTGTTACTAGAAAGGAACCAATGCATCAGTAATTCGGGTCATTTGTCGATATTTGTTGCCTTATATTTTGGGTGGGTTAAAATGAAATTTCCTTTCTGTTACTAGAAAGGAACCAATACACCAGTAATTCGGGTCATTTCTCGATATTTGTTGCCTTATATTTTGGGTGGGTTAACAAGAAATTTCCTTTCCGTTACAAGAAAGGAACCAAATACATCAGTAATTCGGGTCATTTGTCGATATTTGTTGCCTTATATTTTGGGTGGGTTAAAAAGAAATTTCCTTTCTGTTACTAGAAAGGAACCAATACATCAGTAATTCGGGTCATTTGTCGATATTTGTTGCCTTATATTTTGGGTGGGTTAAAATGAAATTTCCTTTCTGTTACTAGAAAGGAACCAATACATCAGTAATTCGGGTCATTTCTCGATATTTGTTGCCTTATATTTTGGGTGGGTTAACAAGAAATTTCCTTTCTGTTACTAGAAAGGAACCAAATACATCAGTAATTCGGGTCATTTGTCGATATTTGTTGCCTTATATTTTGGGTGGGTTAAAAAGAAATTTCCTTTCTGTTACTAGAAAGGAACCAATACATCAGTAATTCGGGTCATTTGTCGATATTTGTTGCCTTATATTTTCGGTGGGTTAACAAGAAATTTCCTTTCTGTTACTAGAAAGGAACCAATACATCAGCAATTCGGGTCATTTGTCGATATTTGTTGCCTTATATTTTGGGTGGGTTAAAAAGAAATTTCCTTTCTGTTACTAGAAAGGAACCAATACATCAGTAATTCGGGTCATTTGTCGATATTTGTTGCCTTATATTTTGGGTGGGTTAACAAGAAATTTCCTTTCTGTTACTAGAAAGGAACCAATACATCAGCAATTCGGGTCATTTCTCGATATTTGTTGCCTTATATTTTGGGTGGGTTAAAAAGAAATTTCCTTTCTGTTACTAGAAAGGAACCAATACATCAGTAATTCGGGTCATTTGTCGATATTTGTTGCCTTATATTTTGGGTGGGTTAAAATGAAATTTCCTTTCTGTTACTAGAAAGGAACCAATACATCAGTAATTCGGGTCATTTCTCGATATTTGTTGCCTTATATTTTGGGTGGGTTAAGAAGAAATTTCCTTTCTGTTACTAGAAAGGAACCAAATACATCAGTAATTCGGGTCATTTGTCGATATTTGTTGCCTTATATTTTGGGTGGGTTAACAAGAAATTTCCTTTCTGTTACTAGAAACGAACCAAATACATCAGTAATTCGGGTCATTTGTCGATATTTGTTGCCTTATATTTTGGGTGGGTTAAAAACAAATTTCCTTTCTGTTACTAGAAAGGAACCAATACATCAGTAATTCGGGTCATTTGTCGATATTTGTTGCCTTATATTTTGGGTGGGTTAACAAGAAATTTCCTTTCTGTTACTAGAAAGGAACCAATACATCAGTAATTCGGGTCATTTGTCGATATTTGTTGCCTTATATTTTGGGTGGGTTAAAAAGAAATTTCCTTTCTGTTACTAGAAAGGAACCAATACATCAGTAATTCGGGTCATTTGTCGATATTTGTTGCCTTATATTTTGGGTGGGTTAAAAAGAAATTTCCTTTCTGTTACTAGAAAGGAACCAATACATCAGCAATTCGGGTCATTTGTCGATATTTGTTGCCTTATATTTTGGGTGGGTTAAAAAGAAATTTCCTTTCTGTTACTAGAAAGGAACCAATACATCAGTAATTCGGGTCATTTGTCGATATTTGTTGCCTTATATTTTGGGTGGGTTAAAAGGAAATTTCCTTTCTGTTACTAGAAAGGAACCAATACATCAGTAATTCGGGTCATTTGTCGATATTTGTTGCCTTATATTTTGGGTGGGTTAAAATGAAATTTCCTTTCTGTTACTAGAAAGGAACCAATACATCAGTAATTCGGGTCATTTCTCGATATTTGTTGCCTTATATTTTGGGTGGGTTAACAAGAAATTTCCTTTCTGTTACTAGAAAGGAACCAAATACATCAGTAATTCGGGTCATTTGTCGATATTTGTTGCCTTATATTTTGGGTGGGTTAACAAGAAATTTCCTTTCTGTTACTAGAAAGGAACCAAATACATCAGTAATTCGGGTCATTTGTCGATATTTGTTGCCTTATATTTTGGGTGGGTTAAAAACAAATTTCCTTTCTGTTACTAGAAAGGAACCAATACATCAGTAATTCGGGTCATTTGTCCATATTTGTTGCCTTATATTTTGGGTGGGTTAACAAGAAATTTCCTTTCTGTTACTAGAAAGGAACCAATACATCAGTAATTCGGGTCATTTGTCGATATTTGTTGCCTTATATTTTGGGTGGGTTAAAAAGAAATTTCCTTTCTGTTACTAGAAAGGAACCAATACATCAGTAATTCGGGTCATTTGTCGATATTTGTTGCCTTATATTTTGGGTGGGTTAACAAGAAATTTCCTTTCTGTTACTAGAAAGGAACCAATACATCAGCAATTCGGGTCATTTGTCGATATTTGTTGCCTTATATTTTGGGTGAGTTAACAAGAAATTTCCTTTCTGTTACTAGAAAGGAACCAATACATCAGTAATTCGGGTCATTTGTCGTTATTTGTTGCCTTATATTTTGGGTGGGTTAAAAAGAAATTTCCTTTCTGTTACTAGAAAGTAACCAACACATCAGTAATTCGGGTCATTTGTCGATATTTGTTGCCTTATATTTTGGGTGGGTTAAAAAGAAATTTCCTTTCTGTTACTAGAAAGGAACCAATACATCAGTAATTCGGGTCATTTGTCGATATTTATTGCCTTATATTTTGGGTGGGTTAACAAGAAATTTCCTTTCTGTTACTAGAAAGGAACCAATACATCAGTAATTCGGGTCATTTGTTGTTATTTGTTGCCTTATATTATGGGTGGGTTAACAGGAAATTTCCTTTCTGTTACTAGAAAGAACAAATACATCAGGAATTCGGGTCATTTGTCGATATTTGTTTCCTTATATTTTGGGTGGGTTAACAGGAAATTTGCTTTCTGTTACTAGAAAGGAACCAATACATCAGTAATTCGGGTCATTTGTCGATATTTGTTGCCTTATATTTTGGGTGGGTTAACAAGAAATTTCCTTTCTGTTACTAGAAAGGAATCAATACATCAGTAATTCGGGTCATTTGTCGATATTTGTTGCCTTATATTTTGGGTGGGTTAAAAAGAAATTTCCTTTCTGTTACTAGAAAGGAACCAATACATCAGTAATTCGGGTCATTTGTCGATATTTGTTGCCTTAAATTTTGGGTGGGTTAAAAAGAAATTTCCTTTCTGTTACTAGAAAGGAACCAATACATCAGTAATTCGGGTCATTTGTCGATATTTGTTGCCTTATATTTTGGGTGGGTTAAAAAGAAATTTCTTTTCTGTTACTAGAAAGGAACCAATTCATCAGTAATTCGGGTCATTTGTCGATATTTGTTGCCTTATATTTTGGGTGGGTTAACAAGAAATTTCCTTTCTGTTACTAGAAAGGAACCAATACATCAGTAATTCGGGTCATTTTTCGATATTTGTTGCCTTATATTTTGGGTGGGTTAAAAAGAAATTTCCTTTCTGTTACTAGAAAGGAACCAATACATCAGTAATTCGGGTCATTTGTCGATATTTGTTGCCTTATATTTTGGGTGGGTTAAAAAGAAATTTCCTTTCTGTTACTAGAAAGGAACCAATACATCAGTAATTCGGGTCATTTCTCGATATTTGTTGCCTTATATTTTGGGTGGGTTAAAAAGAAATTTCCTTTCTGTTACTAGAAAGGAACCAATACATCAGTAATTCGGGTCATTTGTCGATATTTGTTGCCTTATATTTTGGGTGGGTTAAAAAGAAATTTCCTTTCCGTTACTAGAAAGGAACCAATACATCAGTAATTCGGGTCATTTGTCGATATTTGTTGCCTTATATTTTGGGTGGGTTAACAAGAAATTTCCTTTCTGTTACTAGAAAGGAACCAATACATCAGTAATTCGGGTCATTTGTCGATATTTGTTGCCTTATATTTTGGGTGGGTTAAAAAGAAATTTCCTTTCTGTTACTAGAAAGGAATCAATACATCAGTAATTCAGGTCATTTGTCGATATTTGTTGCCTTATATTTTGGTGGGTTAACAAGAAATTTGCTTTCTGTTACTAGAAAGGAACCAATACATCAGCAATTCGGGTCATTTGTCGATATTTGTTGCCTTATGTTTTGGGTGGGTTAAAAAGAAATTTCCTTTCTGTTACTAGAAAGGAACCAATACATCAGTAATTCGGGTCATTTGTCGATATTTATTACCTTATATTTTGGGTGGGTTAACAAGAAATTTCCTTTCTGTTACTAGAAAGAACCAATACATCAGTAATTCGGGTCATTTGTTGTTATTTGTTGCCTTATATTATGGGTGGGTTAACAGGAAATTTCCTTTCTGTTACTAGAAAGGAACCAATACATCAGCAATTCGGGTCATTTGTCGATATTTGTTTTCTTATATTTTGGGTGGGTTAACAGGAAATTTGCTTTCTGTTACTAGAAAGGAACCAATACATCAGTAATTCCGGTCATTTGTCGATATTTGTTTCCTTATATTTTGGGTGGGTTAACAGGAAATTTCCTTTCTGTTACTAGAAAGGAACCAATACATCAGCAATTCGGGTCATTTGTCGATATTTATTTTCTTATATTTTGGGTGGGTTAACAAGAAATTTCCTTTCTGTTACTAGAAAAGAACATATACATCAGTAATTCGGGTCATTTGTTGTTATTTGTTGCCTTATATTATGGGTGGGTTAACAGGAAATTTCCTTTCTGTTACTAGAAAGGAACCAATACATCAGCAATTCGGGTCATTTGTCGATATTTGTTTCCTTATATTTTGGGTGGGTTAACAAGAAATTTGCTTTCTGTTACTAGAAAGGAACCAATACATCAGTAATTCGGGTCATTTGTCGATATTTGTTGCCTTATATTTTGGGTGGGTTAACAGGAAATTTCCTTTCTGTTATTAGAAAAGAATCAATACATCAGTAATTCGGGTAATTTGTCGATATATGTTGACTTATATTTTGGGTGGGTTAACAAGAAATTTCCTTTCTGTTACTAGAAAGGAACCAATACATCAGTAATTCGGGTCATTTGTCGATATTTGTTGCCTTATATTTTGGGTGGGTTAACAGGAAATTTCCTTTCTGTTATTAGAAAAGAACCAATACATCAGTAATTCGGGTAATTTGTCGATATATGTTGACTTATATTTTGGGTGGGTTAACAAGAAATTTCTTTCTGTTACTAGAAAGGAACCAATACATCAGTAATTCTGGTCATTTCTCGACATTTGTTTCCTTATATTTTGGGAGGGTTAACAGGATATTTCCTTTCTGTTACTAGGAAAGGACCAATACATCAGTAATTCAGGTCATTTGTCGATATTGTTGCCTTATATTTTGGGTGGGTTAACAGGAAATTTCATTTCTGTTACTAGAAAAGAACCAATACATCAGTAATTCGGGTCATTTGTCGATATTTGTTTATTTATATTTTGGGTGGGTTAACAGGAAATTTCCTTTCTGTTATGAGAAAAGAACCAATACATCAGTAATTCGGGTCATTTGTCGATATTTGTTGTCTTTATATTTTGGGTGGGTTAACAAGAAATTTCCTTTCTGTTACTAGAAAGGAACCAATACATCAGCAATTCGGGTCATTTGTCGATATTTGTGTCTTTATATTTTGGGTGGTAATATATTTATATTTTTATATATTTTATATATTTTATATATTTATATATATATATATATATATATTTTTGGTGGTAAAACAAATATCGACAAATGACCCAAATTGCTGATGTATTGGTTCTTTTCTAGTAAGAGAAAGGAAATTTCCTGTTAACCCACCCAAAATATAAGGCAACAAATATCGACAAATAACCCGAATTACTGATGTATTGGTTTTTTCTAGTAAGAGAAAGGAAATTTCCTGTTAACCCAACAAAAATATAAGGAAACAAATATCGACAAATACCCGAGTTACTGATGTATTGGTTCTTTTCTAGTAACAGAAAGGAAATTTCTTATTAACCCACCCAAAATATAAGGCAACAAATATTGACAAATGACCCGAATTACTGATGTATTGGTTCCTTTCTAGTAACAGAAAGGAAATTTCTTGTTAACGCACCCAAAATATAAGTCAAAATATATCGACAAATTACCCGAATTACTGATGTATTGGTTCTTTTCTAATAACAGAAAGGAAATTTCCTGTTAACCCACCCAAAATATAAGGCAACAAATATCGACAAATGACCCGAATTACTGATGTATTGGTACCTTTCTAGTAACAGAAAGGAAATTTCTTGTTAACCCACCCAAAATATAAGTCAACATATATCGACAAATGACCCGAATTGCTAATGTATTGGTTCCTTTCTAGTAACAGAAAGGAAATTTCCTGTTAAACCAACAAAAATATATGGAAACAAATATCGACAAATGACCCGAATTACTGATGTATTGGTTCTTTTCTAGTAACAGAAATGAAATTTCCTGTTAACCCACCCAAAATATAAGGCAACAATATCGACAAAGAATTACTGATGTATTGGTTCCTTTCTAGTAACAGAAAGGAAAATTCTTGTTAACCCACCCAAAATATAAGGCAACAAATATCGACAAATTACCCGAATTACTGATGTATTGGTTCTTTTCTAGTAACAGAAAGGAAATTTCCTGTTAACCCACCCAAAATATAAGGAAACAAATATCGACAAATGACCCGAATTACTGATGTATTGGTTCCTTTCTAGTAACAGAAAGGAAATTTCTTGTTAACCCACCCCAAAATATAAGGAAACAAATATCGACAAATGACCCGAATTCCTGATGTATTGGTACCTTTCTAGTGACAGAAAGGAAATTTCTTGTTAACCCACCCCAAAATATAAGGAAAGAAATATCGACAAATGACCCGAATTCCTAATGTATTGGTACCTTTCTAGTAACAGAAAGGAAATTTCTTGTTATCCCACCCAAAATATAAGTCAACATATATCGACAAATTTCCCGAATTACTGATGTATTGGTTCTTTTCTAATAACAGAAAGGAAATTTCCTGTTAACCCACCCAAAATATAAGGAAACAAATATCGACAAATGACCCGAATTCCTGATGTATTGGTACCTTTCTAGTAACAGAAAGGAAATTTCTTGTTAACCCACCCCAAAATATAAGGAAACAAATATCGACAAATGACCCGAATTCCTGATGTATTGGTACCTTTCTAGTAACAGAAAGGAAATTTCTTGTTAACCCACCCCAAAATATAAGGAAAGAAATATCGACAAATGACCCGAATTCCTAATGTATTGGTACCTTTCTAGTAACAGAAAGGAAATTTCTTGTTATCCCACCCAAAATATAAGTCAACATATATCGACAAATTTCCCGAATTACTGATGTATTGGTTCTTTTCTAATAACAGAAAGGAAATTTCCTGTTAACCTACCCAAAATATAAGGCAACAAATATCGACAAATGACCCGAATTGCTGATGTATTGGTTCATTTCTAGTTACAGAAAGGAAATTTCTTGTTAACCCACCCAAAATATAAGACAACAAATATCGACAAATGACCCGAATTAGTGATGTATTGGTTCTTTTCTCATAACAGAAAGGAAATTTCCTGTTAACCCAACAAAAATATATGGAAACAAATATCGACAAATGACCCGAATTACTGATGTATTGGTTCTTTTCTAGTAACAGAAATGAAATTTCCTGTTAACCCACCCAAAATATAAGGCAACAATATCGACAAATGACCCGAATTACTGATGTATTGGTTCTTTCCTAGTAACAGAAAGGAAATTTCCTGTTAACCCACCCAAAATATAAGAATACAAATATCGACAAATGACCCGAATTCCTGATGTATTGGTTCTTTTCAAATAACAGAAAGGAAATTTCCTGTTAACCCAACCAAAATATAAGGCAACAATATCGACAAATGACCCGAATTACTGATGTATTGGTTCTTTCCTAGTAACAGAAAGGAAATTTCTTGTTAACCCAACAAAAATATATGGAAACAAATATCGACAAATGACCCGAGTTACTGATGTATTGGTTCTTTTCTAGTAACAGAAAGGAAATTTCTTATTAACCCACCCAAAATATAAGGCAACAAATATTGACAAATGACCCGAATTACTGATGTATTGGTTCCTTTCTACTAACAGAAAGGAAATTTCTTGTTAACGCACCCAAAATATAAGTCAAAATATATCGACAAATTACCCGAATTACTGATGTATTGGTTCTTTTCTAATAACAGAAAGGAAATTTCCTGTTAACCCACCCAAAATATAAGGCAACAAATATCGACAAATGACCCGAATTACTGATGTATTGGTACCTTTCTAGTAACAGAAAGGAAATTTCTTGTTAACCCACCCAAAATATAAGTCAACATATATCGACAAATGACCCGAATTACTGATGTATTGGTTCCTTTCTAGTAACAGAAAGGAAATTTCCTGTTAACCCACCCAAATATAAGGCAACAAATATCGACAAATAACCCGAATTACTGATGTATTGGTTCTTTTCTAGTAAGAGAAAGGAAATTTCCTATTAATCCACCCAAAATATAAGGCAACAAATATCGACAAATGACCCGAATTACTGATGTATTGGTTCATTTCTAGTTACAGAAAGGAAATTTCTTGTTAACCCACCCAAAATATAAGACAACAAATATCGACAAATGACCCGAATTAGTGATGTATTGGTTCTTTTCTCATAACAGAAAGGAAATTTCCTGTTAACCCAACAAAAATATATGGAAACAAATATCGACAAATGACCCGAATTACTGATGTATTGGTTCTTTTCTAGTAACAGAAATGAAATTTCCTGTTAACCCACCCAAAATGTAAGGCAACAATATCGACAAATGACCCGAATTACTGATGTATTGGTTCTTTCCTAGTAACAGAAAGGAAATTTCCTGTTAACCCACCCAAAATATAAGAATACAAATATCGACAAATGACCCGAATTCCTGATGTATTGGTTCTTTTCAAATAACAGAAAGGAAATTTCCTGTTAACCCAACCAAAATATAAGGCAACAATATCGACAAATGACCCGAATTACTGATGTATTGGTTCTTTCCTAGTAACAGAAAGGAAATTTCTTGTTAACCCAACAAAAATATATGGAAACAAATATCGACAAATGACCCGAGTTACTGATGTATTGGTTCTTTTCTAGTAACAGAAAGGAAATTTCTTATTAACCCACCCAAAATATAAGGCAACAAATATTGACAAATGACCCGAATTACTGATGTATTGGTTCCTTTCTACTAACAGAAAGGAAATTTCTTGTTAACGCACCCAAAATATAAGTCAAAATATATCGACAAATTACCCGAATTACTGATGTATTGGTTCTTTTCTAATAACAGAAAGGAAATTTCCTGTTAACCCCCCCAAAATATAAGGCAACAAATATCGACAAATGACCCGAATTACTGATGTATTGGTACCTTTCTAGTAACAGAAAGGAAATTTCTTGTTAACCCACCCAAAATATAAGTCAACATATATCGACAAATGACCCGAATTACTGATGTATTGGTTCCTTTCTAGTAACAGAAAGGAAATTTCCTGTTAACCCACCCAAATATAAGGCAACAAATATCGACAAATAACCCGAATTACTGATGTATTGGTTCTTTTCTAGTAAGAGAAAGGAAATTTCCTATTAATCCACCCAAAATATAAGGCAACAAATATCGACAAATGACCCGAATTACTGATGTATTGGTTCATTTCTAGTTACAGAAAGGAAATTTCTTGTTAACCCACCCAAAATATAAGACAACAAATATCGACAAATGACCCGAATTAGTGATGTATTGGTTCTTTTCTCATAACAGAAAGGAAATTTCCTGTTAACCCAACAAAAATATATGGAAACAAATATCGACAAATGACCCGAATTACTGATGTATTGGTTCTTTTCTAGTAACAGAAATGAAATTTCCTGTTAACCCACCCAAAATATAAGGCAACAATATCGACAAATGACCCGAATTACTGATGTATTGGTTCTTTCCTAGTAACAGAAAGGAAATTTCCTGTTAACCCACCCAAAATATAAGAAAACAAATATCGACAAATGACCCGAATTCCTGATGTATTGGTTCTTTTCTAATAACAGAAAGTAAATTTCCTGTTAACCCACCCAAAATATAAGGCAACAATATCGACAAATGACCCGAATTACTGATGTATTGGTTCTTTCCTAGTAACAGAAAGGAAATTTCTTGTTAACCCAACAAAAATATATGGAAACAAATATCGACAAATGACCCGAATTACTGATGTATTGGTTCTTTTCTAGTAACAGAAAGGAAATTTCCTGTTAACCCACCCAAAATATAAGGCAACAAATATCGACAAATGACCCGAATTACTGATGTATTGGTTCTTTTCTAGTAAGAGAAAGGAAATTTCCTATTAACCAACCCAAAATATAAGGCAACAAATATCGATAAATGACCCGAATTACTGATGTATTGGTTCTTTTCTAGTAACAGAAAGGAAATTTCCTGTTAACCCACCCAAAATATAAGGAAACAAATATCGACAAATGACCCGAATTGCTGATGTATTGGTTCTTTTCTAGTAACAGAAAGGAAATTTCTTGTTAACCCACCCAAAATATAAGGCAACAAATATCGACAAATGACCCGAATTACTGATGTATTGGTTCCTTTCTAGTAACAGAAAGGAAATTTCCTGTTAACCCACCCAAATATAAGGCAACAAATATCGACAAATAACCCGAATTACTGATGTATTGGTTCTTTTCTAGTAAGAGAAAGGAAATTTCCTATTAATCCACCCAAAATATAAGGCAACAAATATCGACAAATGACCCGAATTACTGATGTATTGGTTCTTTTCTAGTAACAGAAAGGAAATTTCCTGTTAACCCACCCAAAATATAAGGAAACAAATATCGACAAATGACCCGAATTACTGATGTATTGGTTCTTTTCTAGTAACAGAAAGGAAATTTCCTATTAATCCACCCAAAATATAAGGCAACAAATATCGACAAATGACCCGAATTACTGATGTATTGGTTCTTTTCTAGTAACAGAAAGGAAATTTCCTGTTAACCCACCCAAAATATAAGGAAACAAATATCGACAAATGACCCGAATTGCTGATGTATTGGTTCCTTTCTAGTAACAGAAAGGAAATTTCCTGTTAACCCACCCAAAATATAAGGCAACAAATATCGACAAATGACCCGAATTACTGATGTTTTGGTTCTTTTCTAGTAAGAGAAAGGAAATTTCCTATTAATCCACCCAAAATATAAGGAAACAAATATCGACAAATGACCCGAATTACTGATGTATTGGTTCTTTTCTAGTAACAGAAAGGAAATTTCCTATTAATCCACCCAAAATATAAGGCAACAAATATCGACAAATGACCCGAATTACTGATGTATTGGTTCTTTTCTAGTAACAGAAAGGAAATTTCCTGTTAACCCACCCAAAATATAAGGAAACAAATATCGACAAATGACCCGAATTGCTGATGTATTGGTTCCTTTCTAGTAACAGAAAGGAAATTTCCTGTTAACCCACCCAAAATATAAGGCAACAAATATCGACAAATGACCCGAATTACTGATGTATTGGTTATTTTCTAGTAACAGAAAGGAAATTTCCTGTTAACCCACCCAAAATATAAGGAAACCAATATCGACAAATGACCCGAATTACTGATGTATTGGTTCTTTTCTAGTAACAGAAAGGAAATTTCCTGTTAACCCACCCAAAATATAAGGAAACAAATATCGACAAATGACCCGAATTGCTGATGTATTGGTTCCTTTCTAGTAACAGAAAGGAAATTTCCTGTTAACCCACCCAAAATATAAGGCAACAAATATCGACAAATGACCCGAATTACTGATGTATTGGTTCTTTTCTAGTAACAGAAAGGAAATTTCCTGTTAACCCACCCAAAATATAAGGAAACAAATATCGACAAATGACCCGAATTACTGACGTATTGGTTCTTTTCTAGTAACAGAAAGGAAATTTCCTATTAATCCACCCAAAATATAAGGCAACAAATATCGACAAATGACCCGAATTACTGATGTATTGGTTCTTTTCTAGTAACAGAAAGGAAATTTCCTGTTAACCCACCCAAAATATAAGGAAACAAATATCGACAAATGACCCGAATTGCTGATGTATTGGTTCCTTTCTAGTAACAGAAAGGAAATTTCCTGTTAACCCACCCAAAATATAAGGCAACAAATATCGACAAATGACCCGAATTACTGATGTTTTGGTTCTTTTCTAGTAAGAGAAAGGAAATTTCCTATTAATCCACCCAAAATATAAGGAAACAAATATCGACAAATGACCCGAATTACTGATGTATTGGTTCTTTTCTAGTAACAGAAAGGAAATTTCATATTAATCCACCCAAAATATAAGGCAACAAATATCGACAAATGACCCGAATTACTGATGTATTGGTTCTTTTCTAGTAACAGAAAGGAAATTTCCTGTTAACCCACCCAAAATATAAGGAAACAAATATCGACAAATGACCCGAATTGCTGATGTATTGGTTCCTTTCTAGTAACAGAAAGGAAATTTCCTGTTAACCCACCCAAAATATAAGGCAACAAATATCGACAAATGACCCGAATTACTGATGTATTGGTTCTTTTCTAGTAACAGAAAGGAAATTTCCTGTTAACCCACCCAAAATATAAGGAAACAAATATCGACAAATGACCCGAATTACTGATGTATTGGTTCTTTTCTAGTAACAGAAAGGAAATTTCCTATTAATCCACCCAAAATATAAGGCAACAAATATCGACAAATGACCCGAATTACTGATGTATTGGTTCTTTTCTAGTAACAGAAAGGAAATTTCCTGTTAACCCACCCAAAATATAAGGAAACAAATATCGACAAATGACCCGAATTGCTGATGTATTGGTTCCTTTCTAGTAACAGAAAGGAAATTTCCTGTTAACCCACCCAAAATATAAGGCAACAAATATCGACAAATGACCCGAATTACTGATGTTTTGGTTCTTTTCTAGTAAGAGAAAGGAAATTTCCTATTAATCCACCCAAAATATAAGGCAACAAATATCGACAAATGACCCGAATTACTGATGTATTCGTTCTTTTCTAGTAACAGAAAGCAAATTTCCTGTTAACCCACCCAAAATATAGGGAAACAAATATCGACAAATGACCCGAATTGCTGATGTATTGGTTCCTTTCTAGTAACAGAAAGAGAATTTCCTGTTAACCCACCCAAAATACAAGGCAACAAATAACAACAAATGACATGAATTACTGATGTATTGGTTCCTTTCTAGTAACAGAAAGGAAATTTCTTTTTAACCCACCCAAAATATGAGGCAACAAATATCGACAAATGACCCGAATTACTGATGTATTGGTTCTTTTCTACTAAGAGAAAGGAAATTTCCTGTTAACCCACCCAAAATATAAGGAAACAAATATCGACAAATGACCCGAATTACTGATGTATTGGTTCTTTTCTAGTAACAGAAAGGAAATTTCCTGTTAACCCACCCAAAATATAAGGAAACAAATATCGACAAATGACCCGAATTGCTGATGTATTGGTTCCTTTCTAGTAACAGAAAGGAAATTTCCTGTTAACCCACCCAAAATATAAGGCAACAAATATCGACAAATGACCCGAATTACTGATGTTTTGGTTCTTTTCTAGTAAGAGAAAGGAAATTTCCTATTAATCCACCCAAAATATAAGGAAACAAATATCGACAAATGACCCGAATTACTGATGTATTGGTTCTTTTCTAGTAACAGAAAGGAAATTTCATATTAATCCACCCAAAATATAAGGCAACAAATATCGACAAATGACCCGAATTACTGATGTATTGGTTCTTTTCTAGTAACAGAAAGGAAATTTCCTGTTAACCCACCCAAAATATAAGGAAACAAATATCGACAAATGACCCGAATTGCTGATGTATTGGTTCCTTTCTAGTAACAGAAAGGAAATTTCCTGTTAACCCACCCAAAATATAAGGCAACAAATATCGACAAATGACCCGAATTACTGATGTATTGGTTCTTTTCTAGTAACAGAAAGGAAATTTCCTGTTAACCCACCCAAAATATAAGGAAACAAATATCGACAAATGACCCGAATTACTGATGTATTGGTTCTTTTCTAGTAACAGAAAGGAAATTTCCTATTAATCCACCCAAAATATAAGGCAACAAATATCGACAAATGACCCGAATTACTGATGTATTGGTTCTTTTCTAGTAACAGAAAGGAAATTTCCTGTTAACCCACCCAAAATATAAGGAAACAAATATCGACAAATGACCCGAATTGCTGATGTATTGGTTCCTTTCTAGTAACAGAAAGGAAATTTCCTGTTAACCCACCCAAAATATAAGGCAACAAATATCGACAAATGACCCGAATTACTGATGTTTTGGTTCTTTTCTAGTAAGAGAAAGGAAATTTCCTATTAATCCACCCAAAATATAAGGCAACAAATATCGACAAATGACCCGAATTACTGATGTATTGGTTCTTTTCTAGTAACAGAAAGCAAATTTCCTGTTAACCCACCCAAAATATAGGGAAACAAATATCGACAAATGACCCGAATTGCTGATGTATTGGTTCCTTTCTAGTAACAGAAAGAGAATTTCCTGTTAACCCACCCAAAATACAAGGCAACAAATAACAACAAATGACATGAATTACTGATGTATTGGTTCCTTTCTAGTAACAGAAAGGAAATTTCTTTTTAACCCACCCAAAATATGAGGCAACAAATAACGACAAATGACCCAAATTGCTGATGTATTGGTTCTTTTCTAGTAACAGAAAGGAAATTTCCTGTTAACCCACCCAAAATATAAGGCAACAAATATCGACAAATGACCCGAATTACTGATGTTTTGGTTCTTTTCTAGTAAGAGAAAGGAAATTTCCTATTAATCCACCCAAAATATAAGGCAACAAATATCGACAAATGACCCGAATTACTGATGTATTGGTTCTTTTCTAGTAACAGAAAGCAAATTTCCTGTTAACCCACCCAAAATATAGGGAAACAAATATCGACAAATGACCCGAATTGCTGATGTATTGGTTCCTTTCTAGTAACAGAAAGAAAATTTCCTGTTAACCCACCCAAAATACAAGGCAACAAATAACAACAAATGACATGAATTACTGATGTATTGGTTCCTTTCTAGTAACAGAAAGGAAATTTCTTTTTAACCCACCCAAAATATAAGGCAACAAATATCGACAAATAACCCGAATTACTGATGTATTGGTTTTTTCTAGTAAGAGGAAGGAAATTTCCTGTTAACCCAACAAAAATATAAGGAAACAAATATCGACAAATGACCCGAGTTACTGATGTATTGGTTCTTTTCTAGTAGCAGAAAGGAAATTTCTTGTTAACCCACCCAAAATATAAGTCAACATATATCGACAAATTACCCGAATTACTGATGTATTGGTTCTTTTCTAGTAACAGAAAGGAAATTTCCTGTTAACCCACCCAAAATATAAGGCAACAAATATCGACAAATGACCCGAATTACTGATGTATTGGTTCTTTCTAGTAACAGAAAGGAAATTTCCTGTTAACCCACCCATAATATAAGGCAACAAATAACAACAAATGACCCGAATTACTGATGTATTGCTTCTTTTCTAGTAACAGAAAGGAAATTTCTTGTTAACCCACCCAAAATATAAGGCAACAAATATCGACAAATGACCCGAGTTACTGATGTATTGGTTCTTTTCTAGTAAGAGAAAGGAAATTTCCTATTAACCCACCCAAAATATAAGGCAACAAATATCGACAAATGACCCGAATTACTGATGTATTGGTTCTTTTCTAGTAAGAGAAAGGAAATTTCCTATTAACCCACCCAAAATATAAGGCAACAAATATCGACAAATGACCCGAATTACTGATGTATTGGTTCTTTTCTAGTAAGAGAAAGGAAATTTCCTGTTAACCCACCCAAAATATAAGGCAACAAATATCGACAAATGACCCGAATTACTGATGTATTGGTTCTTTTCTAGTAACAGAAAGGAAATTTCCTGTTAACCCACCCATAATATAAGGCAACAAATAACAAGAAATGACCCGAATTACTGATGTATTGGTTCTTTTCTAGTAACAGAAAGGAAATTTCTTGTTAACCCACCCAAAATATAAGGCAACAAATATCGACAAATGACCCGAATTACTGATGTATTGGTTCTTTTCTAGTAAGAGAAAGGAAATTTCCTATTAACCCACCCAAAATATAAGGCAACAAATATCGACAAATGACCCGAATTACTGATGTATTGGTTCTTTTCTAGTAACAGAAAGGAAATTTCCTGTTAACCCACCCAAAATATAAGGCAACAAATATCGACAAATGACCCGAATTACTGATGTATTGGTTCTTTTCTAGTAAGAGAAAGGAAATTTCCTGTTAACCCACCCAAACTATAAGGCAACAAATATCGACAAATCACCCGAATTACTGATGTATTGGTTCTTTTCTAGTAAGAGAAAGGAAATTTCCTGTTAACCCACCCAAAATATAAGGCAACAAATATCGACAAATGACCCGAATTACTGATGTATTGGTTCTTTTCTAGTAAGAGAAAGGAAATTTCCTGTTAACCCACCCAAAATATAAGGCAACAAATATCGACAAATGACCCGAATTACTGATGTATTGGTTCTTTTCTAGTAAGAGAAAGGAAATTTCCTGTTAACCCACCCAAAATATAAGGCAACAAATATCGACAAATGACCCGAATTACTGATGTATTGGTTCTTTTCTAGTAAGAGAAAGGAAATTTCCTGTTAACCCACCCAAAATATAAGGCAACAAATATCGACAAATGACCCGAATTACTGATGTATTGGTTCTTTTCTAGTAAGAGAAAGGAAATTTCCTATTAACCCACCCAAAATATAAGGCAACAAATATCGACAAATGACCCGAATTACTGATGTATTGGTTCTTTTCTAGTAAGAGAAAGGAAATTTCCTGTTAACCCACCCAAAATATAAGGCAACAAATATCGACAAATGACCCGAATTACTGATGTATTGGTTCTTTCTAGTAACAGAAAGGAAATTTCCTGTTAACCCACCCAAAATATAAGGCAACAAATATCGACAAATGACCCGAATTACTGATGTATTGGTTCTTTTCTAGTAAGAGAAAGGAAATTTGCTATTAACGCACCCAAAATATAAGGCAACAAATATCGACAAATGACCCGAATTACTGATGTATTGGTTCTTTTCTAGTAAGAGAAAGGAAATTTCCTGTTAACCCACCCAAAATATAAGGCAACAAATATCGACAAATGACCCGAATTACTGATATATTGGTTCTTTTCTAGTAACAGAAAGGAAATTTCCTGTTAACCCACCCAAAATATAAGGCAACAAATATCGACAAATGACCCGAATTACTGATGTATTGGTTCTTTTCTAGTAAGAGAAAGGAAATTTTCTGTTAACCCACACAAAATATAAGGCAACAAATATCGACAAATGACCCGAATTACTGATGTATTGGTTCTTTTCTAGTAAGAGAAAGGAAATTTCCTGTTAACCCACCCAAAATATAAGGCAACAAATATCGACAAATGACCCGAATTACTGATGTATTGGTTCTTTTCTTATAACAGAAAGGAAATTTCCTGTTAACCCACCCAAAATATAAGGCAACAAATATCGACTAATGACCCGAATTACTGATGTATTGGTTCTTTTCTAGTAAGAGAAAGGAAATTTCCTATTAACCCACCCAAAATATAAGGCAACAAATATCGACAAATGACCCGAATTACTGATGTATTGGTTCTTTTCTAGTAAGAGAAAGGAAATTTTCTGTTAACCCACCCAAAATATAAGGCAACAAATATCGACAAATGACCCGAATTACTGATGTATTGGTTCTTTTCTAGTAAGAGAAAGGAAATTTCCTGTTAACCCACCCAAAATATAAGGCAACAAATATCGACAAATGACCCGAATTACTGATGTATTGGTTCTTTTCTAGTAACAGAAAGGAAATTTCCTGTTAACCCACCCAAAATATAGGGCAACAAATATCGACAAATGACCCGAATTACTGATGTATTGGTTCTTTCTAGTAAGAGAAAGGAAATTTCCTATTAACCCACCCAAAATATAAGGCAACAAATATCGACAAATGACCCGAATTACTGATGTATTGGTTCTTTTCTAGTAAGAGAAAGGAAATTTCCTGTTAACCCACCCAAAATATAAGGCAACAAATATCGACAAATGACCCGAATTACTGATGTATTGGTTCTTTTCTAGTAACAGAAAGGAAATTTCCTGTTAACCCACCCAAAATATAAGGCAACAAATATCGACAAATGACCCGAATTACTGATGTATTGGTTCTTTTCTAGTAAGAGAAAGGAAATTTTCTGTTAACCCACCCAAAATATAAGGCAACAAATATCGACAAATGACCCGAATTACTGATGTATTGGTTCTTTTCTACTAAGAGAAAGGAAATTTCCTGTTAACCCACCCAAAATATAAGGCAACAAATATCGACAAATGACCCGAATTACTGATGTATTGGTTCTTTTCTAGTAACAGAAAGGAAATTTCCTGTTAACCCACCCAAAATATAAGGCAACAAATATCGACAAATGACCCGAATTACTGATGTATTGGTTCTTTTCTAGTAACAGAAAGGAAATTTCCTGTTAACCCACCCAAAATATAAGGCAACAAATATCGAGAAATGACCCGAATTACTGATGTATTGGTTCTTTTCTAGTAAGAGAAAGGAAATTTTCTGTTAACCCACCTAAAATATAAGGCAACAAATATCGACAAATGACCCGAATTACTGATGTATTGGTTCTTTTCTAGTAACAGAAAGGAAATTTCCTGTTAACCCACCCATAATATAAGGCAACAAATAACAACAAATGACCCGAATTACTGATGTATTGGTTCTTTTCTAGTAACAGAAAGGAAATTTCTTGTTAACCCACCCAAAATATAAGGCAACAAATATCGACAAATGACCCGAATTACTGATGTATTGGTTCTTTTCTAGTAAGAGAAAGGAAATTTCCTATTAACCCACCCAAAATATAAGGCAACAAATATCGACAAATGACCCGAATTACTGATGTATTGGTTCTTTTCTAGTAACAGAAAGGAAATTTCCTGTTAACCCACCCAAAATATAAGGCAACAAATATCGACAAATGACCCGAATTACTGATGTATTGGTTCTTTTCTAGTAAGAGAAAAGAAATTTTCTGTTAACCCACCCATAATATAAGGCAACAAATAACAACAAATGACCCGAATTACTGATGTATTGGTTCTTTTCTAGTAACAGAAAGGAAATTTCTTGTTAACCCACCCAAAATATAAGGCAACAAATATCGACAAATGACCCGAATTACTGATGTATTGGTTCTTTTCTAGTAAGAGAAAGGAAATTTCCTGTTAACCCACCCAAAATATAAGGCAACAAATATCGACAAATGACCCGAATTACTGATGTATTGGTTCTTTTCTAGTAAGAGAAAGGAAATTTCCTGTTAACCCACCCAAAATATAAGGCAACAAATATCGACAAATGACCCGAATTACTGATGTATTGGTTCTTTTCTAGTAAGAGAAAGGAAATTTCCTATTAACCCACCCAAAATATAAGGCAACAAATATCGACAAATGACCCGAATTACTGATGTATTGGTTCTTTTCTAGTAAGAGAAAGGAAATTTCCTGTTAACCCACCCAAAATATAAGGCAACAAATATCGACAAATGACCCGAATTACTGATGTATTGGTTCTTTTCTAGTAAGAGAAAGGAAATTTTCTGTTAACCCACCCAAAATATAAGGCAACAAATATCGACAAATGACCCGAATTACTGATGTATTGGTTCTTTTCTAGTAAGAGAAAGGAAATTTCCTGTTAACCCACCCAAAATATAAGGCAACAAATATCGACAAATGACCCGAATTACTGATGTATTGGTTCTTTTCTAGTAAGAGAAAGGAAATTTCCTATTAACCCACCCAAAATATAAGGCAACAAATATCGACAAATGACCCGAATTACTGATGTATTGGTTCTTTTCTAGTAAGAGAAAGGAAATTTCCTGTTAACCCACCCAAAATATAAGGCAACAAATATCGACAAATGACCCGAATTACTGATGTATTGGTTCTTTTCTAGTAACAGAAAGGAAATTTCCTGTTAACCCACCCAAAATATAAGGCAACAAATATCGACAAATGACCCGAATTACTGATGTATTGGTTCTTTTCTAGTAAGAGAAAGGAAATTTTCTGTTAACCCACCCAAAATATAAGGCAACAAATATCGACAAATGACCCGAATTACTGATGTATTGGTTCTTTTCTAGTAAGAGAAAGGAAATTTCCTGTTAACCCACCCAAAATATAAGGCAACAAATATCGACAAATGACCCGAATTACTGATGTATTGGTTCTTTTCTAGTAAGAGAAAGGAAATTTCCTATTAACCCACCCAAAATATAAGGCAACAAATATCGACAAATGACCCGAATTACTGATGTATTGGTTCTTTTCTAGTAAGAGAAAGGAAATTTCCTATTAACCCACCCAAAATATAAGGCAACAAATATCGACAAATGACCCGAATTACTGATGTATTGGTTCTTTTCTAGTAAGAGAAAGGAAATTTCCTGTTAACCCACCCAAAATATAAGGCAACAAATATCGACAAATGACCCGAATTACTGATGTATTGGTTCTTTTCTAGTAACAGAAAGGAAATTTCCTGTTAACCCACCCAAAATATAAGGCAACAAATATCGACAAATGACCCGAATTACTGATGTATTGGTTCTTTTCTAGTAAGAGAAAGGAAATTTTCTGTTAACCCACCCAAAATATAAGGCAACAAATATCGACAAATGACCCGAATTACTGATGTATTGGTTCTTTTCTAGTAAGAGAAAGGAAATTTCCTGTTAACCCACCCAAAATATAAGGCAACAAATATCGACAAATGACCCGAATTACTGATGTATTGGTTCTTTTCTAGTAAGAGAAAGGAAATTTCCTGTTAACCCACCCAAAATATAAGGCAACAAATATCGACAAATGACCCGAATTACTGATGTATTGGTTCTTTTCTAGTAAGAGAAAGGAAATTTCCTATGAACCCACCCAAAATATAAGGCAACAAATATCGAAAAATGACCCGAATTACTGATGTATTGGTTCTTTTCTAGTAAGAGAAAGGAAATTTCCTGTTAACCCACCCAAAATATAAGGCAACAAATATCGACAAATGACCCGAATTACTGATGTATTGGTTCTTTTCTAGTAAGAGAAAGGAAATTTCTTGTTAACCCACTCAAAATATAAGGCAACAAATATCGACAAATGACCCGAATTACTGATGTATTGGTTCCTTTCTAGTAACAGAAAGGAAATTTCCTGTTAACCCACCCAAAATATAAGGCAACAAATATCGACAAATGACCCGAATTACTGATATATTGGTTCTTTTCTAGTAACAGAAAGGAAATTTCTTGATAACCCACCCAAAATATAAGGCAACAAATATCGACAAATGACCAGAATTACTGATGTATTGGTTCTTTCCTAGTAACAGAAAGGAAATTTCCTGTTAACCCACCCAAAATATAAGGCAACAAATATCGACAAATGACCAGAATTACTGATGTATTGGTTCTTTTCTAGTAACAGAAAGGAAATTTCCTGTTAACCCACCCAAAATATAAGGCAACAAATATCGACAAATGACCAGAATTACTGATATATTGGTTCCTTTCTAGTAACAGAAAGGAAATTTCTTGTTAACCCACCCAAAATATAAGGCAACAAAGAACAACAAATGACATGAATTACTCACTTAGTGGTTTCTCTCTCTAATAATTTGTTCCCAAAGCTTCACCCATTCTGCCTAACTAACAACTTTTTCTTTTGCTTATCTTTCCACATGTTGCCTTCGTTTTCAACGCGTCGGCTATCAGTCCCGTGCCCTCTAATTAGCGAGCACGAGGCTAGAGCGAGACAAATGTTTACATCGTCCGTTGGAACGACAGCTCGGAGGGGATTACTTGCACCTCTGGCCACAGCGGATTAGGGAAAAAACACTAAAACCTTGGGAAAACATCGGCGTTCATTAGAACGGATCTACCGCTTTGCCAAGCCGTTTGCTGGTTGCATTGTATGAGCTGATGAGTTTCGTCGGAGCACGAAAGGGATGGTGCGGAATTGAAACGGACAGAGAAGGAGGATAAGAGGAGACCCTGATCAAGAAAAAAAATTAGGGGAGGGGGGGAGCAGGCGTCGCAATCGAACCGGAAAAAAAGTGAAAGAGTTGAATTCCACTGCAGTAAAATATAAATTGTCTTGCGGCAAGAAATGAATTTTGACGATACGGGGGTTGGTTGGTTGTTTTACCTCTGAGCGGCACTTTTTTGCACACGATTAGCTAAATAGCCAGGTCACATGGATCCCGTAGGCTCAGAGAAGGTTGGGGGAGGAGATCCATTGGAACAGCTGTTAGGAGACAGATGGTAGTCTCCCGTCAAGCCATCCAGCGTGTTGTTTAACGTTGGATTGTTTTTCCTCTGAGCGGCACCTTTTTGCACACCATGGGCTAAATGGCGAGATCACAAGGACCCCGTAGGCTCAGAGAAGGTTGGGGGAGGGGACCCACTGGAACAGCTGTTGGGAGACAAAGGGTAACCTTCCGTCAAGGCCATCCAGCGTGTTCTTTAACGTTGGGTTGTTTTACCTCTGAACGGCACTTTTTTGCGCACAATGGGCTAAATAGCCAGGTCACATGGACCCCGATGGCTCAGAGAAGGTTGGGGAAGGGAATCCACTGGAACAGCTGTTGGGAGACAGATGGTAGTCTCCCGTCAATGCCATCCAGCCTGTTCTTTAATGTGCACAGGGTATGGCTCTCCCGCACACGGAGCCACTGTTTAACGTCCCATCCGAATTACGGTGGCCTTTCCAAGCCCATCGGTGTCCCCTACTGACCGTGGCCACGATGGCATTCTTCACGTACTTCATGTTTTAGTTCACTACGACGTTCCACAGCAGCTAACACATCATCTACAGTTTTACAAATTGTCGTTCCTTCTGTTGCACCGTGGGTCGGGGATGGCTCAGTCGGTAACGCGCCAGGCTCGCAATCTGTAGTTCCCAGGTTCGAGTCCCAGCTGGGTCAGCGTTGAGATTTATCTCCGCAAAACTCCCTGCCCACGGTCAGTAGGGGACACCGATGGGCTTGGAAAGACCACCGTCCGTTGGATGAGACATTAAGCCGTGGCCACGTGTGCGGGAGAGCCATACCCTGTGCACGTTAAAGAACACGCTGGATGGCCTTGACGGGAGGCTACTATCTGTCTCCCAACAGCTGTTCCAATGGGTTCCCTCACCCAACTTTCTCTGAGCCTTCCGAGTCCTCGTGACTTGGCAGTTTAGCCCAAGGTGTGCAAAAAAGGGCCGCTCAGAGGTAAAACAACCCAAGCTCTTAAATTGAAAAATTACTTTCTTGAATTGGTTTGTGATTTTCGTACATATTGGTTCTCGAAACCCACCATTATTTTTCGGAGACTGTATATTCTCAAAAGGTTCCCAAATGTAGTTCATTTAACAATTTTATGTTAATTAAAAATAATTTTAAAATTAGTATTCCGTACCTGCAGATGGGCAATGAAAGGGTTCAAGACAAAATATGTGCCATTATTTGAAAATCCATCCATTATTCACGGAATGGAAATAAAAATACATGTAAACAAGGGTATAATTTCTTCAAATTTTAAACGTTTGTTTTAATACTTTAAAACTATTCTGCTTAAATCGACAACAAGTGAAAGGAATTTTTTCCTTTTCAAATAATTCTGTTACAGTCAAAAAGCAAAACCTAAATGACATTAGGTTTGCTTTACCTGTGAGCAGGACTTTCTCACATAGAGTGGCTAAATGGTCAAATCAGAGAAGGACACAACGGCTCAGAGGAGGTTGGGTAAAGGGAACCCACAAGACATTTGTTTGGTTCCCGTCAAGACCATGTAGCACGTTCTTTAATGTGCAGAGGGTCTCACATAGAGTGGCTAAATGGTCAAATCAGAGAAGGACACAACGGCTCAGAGGATGTTGGGTAAAGGGAACCCACAAGACATTTGCTTGGTACCCGTGAAGACCATGTAGCACTTTCTTTAATGTGCAGAGGGTCTCACATAGAGTGGCTAAATGGTCAAATCAGAGAAGGACACAACGGCTCAGAGGAGGTTGGGTAAAGGGAACCCACAAGACATTTGTTTGGTTCCCGTCAAGGCTATGTAGCACGTTCTTTAATGTGCAGAGGGTCTCACATAGAGTGGCTAAATGGTCAAATCAGAGAAGGACACAATGGCTCAGAGGAGGTTGGGTAAAGGGAACCCACAAGACATTTGTTTGGTTCCCGTCAAGACCATGTAGCACGTTCTTTAATGTGCAGAGGGTCTCGCATAGAGTGGCTAAATGGTCAAATCAGAGAAGGACAGAACGGCTCAGAGGAGGTTGGGTAAAGGGAACCCACAAGACATTTGTTTGGTTCCCATCAAGACCATGTAGCACGTTCTTTAATGTGCAGAGGGTCTCGCATAGAGTGGCTAAATGGTCAAATCAGAGGACACAACGGCTCAGAGGAGGTTGGGTAAAGGGAACCACAAGACATTTGTTTGGTTCCCGTCAAGACCATGTAGCACGTTCTTTAATGTGCAGAGGGTCTCACATAGAGTGGCTAAATGGTCAAATCAGAGAAGGACACAACGGCTCAGAGGAGGTTGGGTAAAGGGAACCTACAAGACATTTGTTTGGTTCCCGTCAAGACCATGTAGCACGTTCTTTATTGTGCAGAGGGTCTCACATAGAGTGGCTAAATGGTCAAATCAGAGAAGGACACAACGGCTCAGAGGAGGTTGGGTAAAGGGAACCCACAAGACATTTGTTTGGTTCCCGTCAAGACCATGTAGCACGTTCTTTAATGTGCAGAGGGTCTCACATAGAGTGGCTAAATGGTCAAATCAGAGAAGGACACAACGGCTCAGAGGAGGTTGGGTAAAGGGAACCCACAAGACATTTGTTTGGTTCCCGTCAAGACCATGTAGCACGTTCTTTAATGTGCAGAGGGTCTCGCATAGAGTGGCTAAATGGTCAAATCAGAGAAGGACAGAATGGCTCAGAGGAGGTTGGGTAAAGGGAACCCACAAAACATTTGTTTGGTTCCCGTCAAGACCATGTAGCACGTTCTTTAATGTGCAGAGGATCTCACATAGAGTGGCTAAATGGTCAAATCAGAGAAGGACACAACGGCTCAGAGGAGGTTGGGTAAAGGGAACCCACAAGACATTTGTTTGGTTCCCATCAAGACCATGTAGCACGTTCTTTAATGTGCAGAGGGTCTCACATAGAGTGGCTAAATGGCCAAATCAGAGAAGGACCCAACGGCTCAGAGGAGGTTGGGTAAAGGGAACCCACAAGACATTTGTTTGGTTCCCGTTAAGACCATCTAGCACGTTCTTTAATGTGCAGAGGGTATGGCTCTCCTGCACATGGGTGGATGACTCAGTCGGTAGCGCGTCAGGTTTCCAGGTTCGAATTCCAGCTGGGTCAGCGTTGAGATTTGTCTCCACAAAACTCCCTGCCCTTCCTAAGGTCAGAGGAGACACCGATGGGCTTGGAGAGGCCGTTGTTCGTCGGATGGGTCGTTAAGCCGTGGCTCCATGTGCGAGAGAGCCATACCCTGTGCATGTTAAAGAACACACTGAATGGCCTTGACGGGAGACTACCATCTGTCTCCCAACAGCTGTTACATTAGGTCTCCTTCTCCAACCTTCTCTGAGCTTTGGGGTTCTTGTGACCTGACCACTTATTTAGCCCGTTGTGTGCAAAAACATGCCGCTCAGAGGTAAAACAACCCAACCGAATCCAGCACACGGAGCCACAGCTTAATATCTATCCAACGGAAACCATTAGGTGTCCTCTTTATAGTCAAGGTTAGGTGAGAGTTTAGTGGAAATAAATTTTAACGCTGGATTTAAAGGCTGAAATAATGACCCAAACAAATTATTTAAATTACATTTTTTTTACTAAACGTTTCTCATAATTTCGAAAAAGACTAGAAAATTAATTCTGACTGAGCCTGCGCCCTTCAAAACCACATTGTTTTTGGGTTGTTTTACCTCTGAGCGGCACTTTTTTGCACACCATGGGCTAAATGGCCAATTCACATGGACCCCGAAGGCTCAGAGAAGGTTGGGGGAGGGGACCCACTGGAACAGCTATTGGGAGATAGATGGTAGCCTCCCGTCAAGGCCATGCAGCGTGTTCTTTAACGCTGCATTGTTTTACCTCTGAGCGGCACTTTTTTGCACACCATGGGCTAAATGGCCAGGTCACATGGACCCCGAAGGCTGAGAAGGTTGGGAGAGGGGACCCACTGGAACAGCTGTTGGGAGACAGATGGTAGCCTCCCGTCAAGACCATCCAGCGTGTTCTTTAACGTGTACAGGGTATGGCTCTCCCGCACACGGCTTAACGTCCCATCAGACGGACGGCGGCCTTTCCAAACCCATCGGTGTTCCCTACTGACCGTGGGCAGGGCGGGGAATTTTGCGGAGATAAATCTCAACGCTGACCCAGCTGGGACTCTAACCTGGGAACTACAGATTACGAGCCTGGCGCGCTACCGACTGAGCCACCCCTTCAAAACCAGAGCCCGAACTCATCTCTATATTGTAGAATGATGATATTTGTCATTGTATTTTGTTGTTGTTGCTGCTACGGTTGCTATGGCTGCTGCTCTATTTGTTTTTGTGTGCTACTTCGTATTCAGAAATGTTGTTGCTATGTTGTTCTGGTTGCTGCTGCTCTTCTGTTATTATTGCTGCTGCTGTTTTTGTTTTTGTTTTTCGTAATCTGTAGTTCCCAGGTTCGAGTCCCAGCTGGGTCAGCGTTGAGATTTATCTCCGCAAAATTCCCCGCCCTGCCCACGGTCAGTAGGGGACACCGATGGGCTTGGAAAGGCCGCCGTCCGTTGGATGGGACGTTAAGCCGTGGTTCCGTGTGTGGGAGAGCCATACCCTGTGCACGTTAAAGAACACGCTGTATGGCCTTGACGGGAGACTACCATCTGTCTCCCAACAGCTATCCCAGTGGGTCCCCTCCCCCAACCTTCTCTGAGCCTTCGGGGTCCATGTGACCTGGCCATTTAGCCCATGGTGTGCAAAAAAGTGCCTCTCAGAGGTAAAACAAACCAACCCAAACAACCCGTTTTTGTTTTTGCTGCTCTTGGTGCTGCTATTGTTATTGTTGTTGTGTAGTTGCTACCGCTTCTGTTGTTATTGTCGTCTCGTCGTTGTTTTTCATATTGTTGTTGCTACTGTTGTTCTTATCGTTTCCGCTGTTGTTATTTCTGTTGTTGTTCCAATTGCTTGTTTGCTTGTGCTACTTCGTATTCATAAATGTTTTTGTTGCTGTGGTTATTCTGGTTGTTCCTGCTGTTATTGTTTTTGTTATTTTTGCTGTTATTGTTTTTGCTGTTGTCCCTACTGCTTTTGTTTTTTCTGTTGTTGTTGCTGTTGTTACTATTGCTGTGTAGTTGTTGCTGCTGATTCTGTTGTTGTTGTTGATTTTTCTGCTGCTGCTGTTGTTGTTGTTGTTACTGTTGTCATTGCTGATTTTGCTGTTGTTACTGTTGTCATTGCTGATTTTGCTGTTGTTGCTGTTACTGAAGTTGATGTTCTTGTTGTTTTTTTCTGATGTTGTTGTTACTGTTGTCATTGCTGATTTTGTTGTTGTTCTTGTTATTTTTGCTGTTACTGCGACTGTTGTTGTTGTTGCTGCTTTTTTTATGCTTCTTCGTATTCAGAAATTTTGTTATTGTTCTTGTTACTGTGTGCTCTTTCATATTTAGAAATGTTGTCGTGTTGCCGTTGTGTAGTGTTCAAAAATGTTTTTATTCAAAAATAATAAGCCTTTGAAAAAATAAACTTTTCAAAGGCTTATTCTTAAAATCACTGTTTTTGTTATGGTCCATCTTTATTTCGAGACTCAACTCCCTTTGCAACAAAATGGAGCCTTTCAGAAATAAAACATTCTTTCTTTCACGCAAAATAATTTAATTTCTCCATTATTTTCCATCGGTTTTCTATCAGGCTCTTCTGATTCTGATAAAACAAAACGCTTTCATCGATAAAAAAAAATTCAATAGGACCTTCCAGCAGTTTCCGAAAAGAGCAATTTCTTCTCCCAGAGAACAGAAGCATAATCCTTTGGAAAGATTTCTCCTTCGCTACTTTCTAAAACCGCTTTTATTTTGTGAATGAGGCAGCTTCGTCTTATTGATATTTATTTGCCATTTTCCTTTGGGCAATGGCAGTCATTTTAGTGGTTCCTAATAACACATACGCATTCCATTTAGATTTTTCTTTCCTTTCTTTTTTTATTCTTCAATTTTTCGCTCTTTTTCCATTTTTTATCCGCTACTAATCTGTATCAAGAGTAATACTCAGTTTTAGTCGAATGAATTTAACTCATCAGTTATTGGTTTATTGAAATTTCTATACTTTTATTTTTGTCATAATGCACTACTGGCAGATGTCTTTTTTTATTATTCCTTTTTCAATCGAAAGACTTGTTTTTAAAAAAAAAAACTAAAAATAAAAACGACGAAGCAAACTTTTCCTCTTTTTTAATGTCGTCGTTTATATGCATTTTTTTTTAATATCGATATTCGTAAATTTTTTTATTGTTTATGTTTGTTTGTTTTCTTAATTTTTCCCCGTACAGTCGTTCAAATAAATATCCGAACACTATAGTTGATTACAGAATTCAGAATAAATATCAGGCAGTCATTTTTTAAGAAATTAGTGATCTGGCAACCTTCGTGTAACGTGAGGGGGCCTGGTCCACTAGGGGGAGAGGGGGCTCAGTCGGTAGCGCAATAGGCTCGTAATCTGTAGTTCCCAGGTTCGAGTCTCACCTTGGCCAACGTTGAGATTTATCTCCGTAAAACAGGTCAGTAGGAGACACCGATGAGCTTCGAAAGGCCGCCGTCCGTCGGATAGGACGTTAAGCCGTGGTCCCGTGTGTGAGAGACTCATACCCTGTGCATGTTAAAGAACACGCTGGATGGCCTTGACGGGAGGCTACCATCTGTCACCCAACAGCTTTCTAGTGGGTCCCCTCCCCCAACCTTCTCTGAGCCTTCGGGGTCCTTGTGACCAAGTCATTTAGCCCATTGTGTGCAAAAAAGTGCCGCTCAGAGGTAAAACAATTCAACGTTAAAGAACACGCTGAATGGCCTTGACGGGAGGCTACCATCTGTCTCCCAACAGCTTTCTAGTGGGTCCCCTACCCCAACCTTCTCTGAGCGTTCGGGGTCCTTGTGACCAGGTCATTTAGCCCATTGTGTGCAAAAAAGAGCCGCTCAGAGGTAAAACAATTCAACGTTAAAAAACACGCTAAATGGCCTTAACGGGAGGCTACCATCTGTCTCCCAATAGCTTTCTAGTGGGTCCCCTCCCCCAACCTTCTCTGAGCCTTCCGGGTCCTTGTGACCAGGTCATTTAGCCCATTGTGTGCAAAAAAGTGCCGCTCAGAGGTAAAACAACCCAACCTGGTCCATTAGTGAAATGGAAAAGTGAAAAGATGGCATGTAAGAAAGCTCAAGTAAATGCCATAGGGCTAGAACCACTTTTGAAAACGTTGTATGGCATATAATAGAGCTCAAGTGAAGTCCTTTGTCTGATCCATTGTTTTAAGAGCAAGATGGCATATAATAGAGCTCAAGCAAACTACTATGACTAGGTCCTGAAACTTCGAGAGAGCATACAAGGCTATTCAAGCGAACTTCTATTGCCTGGTCCACTACTGGATAGGTTGGGTTGGGTTGTTTTACCTCTGAGCGGCACTTTTTTGCACACCATGGGCTAAATGGCCAGGTCACATGGACCCCGAAGGCTCAGAGAAGGTTGGAGGAGGGGACCCACTGGAATAGCTGTTGGGAGAAAGATGGTAGCCTCCCGTCAAGGCCATCCAGTGTGTTCTTTAACGTTGGGTTGTTTTATCTCTGAGCGGCACTTTTTTGCACACCATGGGCTAAATAGCCAGGTCACATGGACCCCGAAGGCTCAGAGAAGGTTGGAGGAGGGGACCCACTGGAATAGCTGTTGGGAGAAAGATGGTAGCCTCCCGTCAAGGCCATCCAGTGTGTTCTTTAACGATGGGTTGTTTTATCTCTGAGCGGCACTTTTTTGCACACAATGGGCTAAATGGCCAGGTCACATGGACCCCGAAGGCTCAGAGAAGGTTGGGGGAGGGGACCCACTGGAACAGCTATTGGGAGACAGATGGTAGCCTCCCGTCAAGGCTATCCAGCGTGTTCTTTAACGTTGGGTTGTTTTATCTCTGAGCGGCACTTTTTGCACACAATGGGCTAAATGGCCAGGTCACATGGACCCCGAAGGCTCAGAGAATTTTGGGGGAGGGGACCCACTGGAATAGCTGTTGGGAGAAAGATGGTAGCCTCCCGTCAAGGCCATCCAGTGTGTTCTTTAACGATGGGTTGTTTTATCTCTGAGCGGCACTTTTTTGCACACAATGGGCTAAATGGCCAGGTCACATGGACCCCGAAGGCTCAGAGAAGGTTGGGGGAGGGGACCCACTGGAACAGCTATTGGGAGACAGATGGTAGCCTCCCGTCAAGGCCATCCAGCGTGTTCTTTAACGTTGAGTTGTTTTATCTCTGAGCGACACATTTTTGCACACAATGGGCTAAATGGCCACTTCACATGGACCACGAAGGCTCAGAGAAGGTTGGGGGAGGGGACCCACTGGAACAGCTATTGGGAGACAGATGGTAGCCTCCCATCAGAGCCATTCAGCGTGTTCTTTAACGTTGGGTTGTTTTATCTCTGAGCGGCACTTTTTTGCACACAATGGGCTAAATGGCCAGGTCACATGGACCCCGAAGGCTCAGAGAAGGTTGGGGGAGGGGACCCACTGGAATAGCTGTTGGGAGACAGATGGTAGCCTCCCGTCAAGGATATCCAACGTTTCTTTAACGTTGGGTTGTTTTATCTCTGAGCGGCACTTTTTTGCACACAATGAGCAAAATGGCCAGGTCACGTGGACCCGGAAGGCTCAGAGAAGGTTGGGGGAGGGGACCCACTGGAACAGCTGTTGGGAGTCAGATGGTAGCCTCCCGTCAAGGACATCCAGCGTGTTCTTTAACGTGCGCAGTGTATGGCTCTCCTGCACACGGGCCACGGCTTAACGTCCCATCCGATGGACGGCGGCCTTTCCAAGCCCATCGGTGCTTCCTATTGACCGTGGGCAGGGCGGGGAGTTTTGCGGAGATAAATCTCAACGTTGACCCAGCTGGGACTCGAACCTGGGAACTACAGATTACGAGCCTGGCGCGCTACCGACTGAGCCACCCCGCCCCACTGGATAGGCAAGATGGCATATAAGGCTAAGGGTGAGGCAGATAATGCTGTTTTCCAGCCGAAATAATTTTTTGGAGGTTATCTTATAATTAAAAAAGGTATTTTAAACATTCTGTTTGAAAAAATACGAGCAATGTACTTATGTATTAATTGAAATAGAATTTATGTGTCTGCGTGCATTTGTTTGTTCAACAATCTTTCTAGATGATCAACAGCTTCATCTCGTCACAACTAAGTGCACTATCAGGCTTTCGAACACATGAAATGAAGGTCCTCCCCCAAAAGCTGGGGGAAACTGTTGGGAAACTGGAATTCCCACTGGAAAACTGTTGGGAGACATGATAACTTTCTGTCAAGGCCAGCCAGGGTGTTCCTTAACGTGCATAGGGTATGTCTCTCCCGCACATGGAGCCACTGTTTAACGTCGCATCCAATGGAGGGGGCCTTTTCCCTACTGATCGATTGCAGGGTGGAAGTTTGTGGATATAAATCTCAACGCTTGTCCACATGGGACTCGAACCTGGAAACTGCAGGTTACGAGACTAGCGCGCTATCTTCTTAACCCCCACCTGTACACAGGAGAGCCATACACTGCATTCGTTACAGAACCTTACCGGATACCATCTGATTATTTGGCAAATATTTGGACAAAATCCAGTGAGTGATGTGTATATTCCTAGGCATTACTCAAAATCTTAAAAGATCCAACTCTCACTGCACCTCAATGATTATTTCTACAGGCAGGCTATAAAATCCCAAGCAGTGCTTTTCTCTTCACAAAGGGTCTTCTCCCGCTGTAGGTGGGGCGGGGGTGGCTCAGTCGGTAGCACGCCAGGCTCGTAATCTGTAGTTCCCAGGTTCGAGTCCCAGCTGGGTCAGCGTTGAGATTTATCTCCGCAAAATTCCCCGCCCTGCCCACGGTGAGTAGGGAACACCGATGGGCTTGGAAAGGCCGCCGTCTTTCGGATGGGACGTTACGCCGTGGTCCCGTGTGCGGGAGAGCCATACCCTGTACACGTTAAAGAACACGCTGGATGTCCTTGACGGGAGGCTACCATCTGTCTCCCAACAGCTGCTCCAGTGGGTCCCCTCCCCCAACCTTCTCTGAGTCTTCCGGGTCCATGTGACCTGGCCATTTAGCCCATGGTGTGCAAAAAAAGTGCAGCTCAGAGGTAAAACAACCCAACAACCCGCTGTAGGCAGGTTCAATGTAAGGCAAGCTTAACTGATAGGAACCTGGTTAGTCGATGGGTATTTCAGTGGCAACTCCCATATGGTAATATGCAGTCCTCGTACTGCGGTGCACCGGGATTGCCACACATTAATATTACGTTGTCTCTCCCGCCAGCTTTCCAGTCGATCCTCTTCCCCAAACTTCCCTTAGCCCTTGGGGTCCTTTTCAGCTGGCCATTTAGCCCTTTGTGTAAAAACAATGCTCCACAGAAGAAGACAACCTAACTCTAAAAGATTAAGAGGTGAAATATTCGAGAACAACTTGAATTCTCTTTTCAGTGTAATTCCTAACATACCATTTATTTTTCACTCCTTTGAAGCGAATCAGAAATTCAAATGAAGTTCGCCATTTATTCTTCCTTATTCAACATGGTAATTACCACAGGGGAGAAAAAAAGTGAGTTCAGCTGCATTTGCATTTAAACGTTCGACACCTAGTTGCACAGTAAATGCTTGAAACTACTACTAAGTTTAGCAGAAAGATTTTAGCATGGCAAATGCAACCGACGCTCCTACGAAAAAAGTGCATTAAACGACCAAACACATTTATTTACAGTTATTTAATGTGAGAAATTATTTTTACCCACTTCTGATTATGATCTTGCTAATGCTTTGTCCCATGTTTTTTCATTATTCCCCACACTCGAAAAAAGAATACTTTTTTTGCTCATAGGAATGGAGAAATTCATTTCTAGTTTCCCACTTTCTCGTCAGATGTTGCAGCGTTCATTTTCTCAGTTTTTGGAAGACAGAAAAAGTCTCGGTTTTTGGAAGACAGAAAAAGTCTCGGATTTTGGAAAATAGAAAAAGTCTCGGTTTTTGGAAGACAGGAAAAGTCTCGGTTCTTGGAAGACAGAAAAAGTCTCGGTTTTTGGAAGACAGAAAAGTATCGTTTTTTTGGAGGACAGAAAAAGTCTCGGTTTTTGGAAGACAGAAAAAGTCTGGGTTTTTGGAAGACAGAAAAAGTCTCGGTTTTTGGAAGACAGAAAAAGTCTGGGTTTTTGGAAGACAGAAAAAGTCTCGGTTTTTGGAAGACAGAAAAAGTCTGGGTTTTTGGAAGACAGAAAAAGAATCGGTTTTTGGAGGACAGAAAAGTCTCGTTTTTTGGAAGATAGAAAAGGTATTGGTTTTTGGAGGACAGAAAAAGTCTCGGTTTTTGGAAGACATAAAAAGTATCGGTTTTTGGAAGACAGAAAAAGTCTGGGTTTTTGGAAGACAGAAAAAGAATCGGTTTTTGGAGGACAGAAAAGTCTCGGTTTTTGGAAGATAGAAAAGGTATTGGTTTTTGGAGGACAGAAAAAGTCTCGGTTTTTGGAAGACAGAAAAAATCTCGGTTTTTGGAAGACAGAAAAAATCTCGGTTTTTGGAAGACAGAAAAAGTCTGGGATTTTGGAAGACAGAAAAAGTCTCGGTTTTTGGAGGACAGAAAAAGTCTCGGTTTTTGGAATGAAACTACTTTAGCAGCAACGTTTTTCTTAATTTCCGAAATATAATCATTTCAGCAGAAACTCTTTTTATCCTTCCTGGAAATACAATTTATTCAACAACGACCTCTATCTCAGCCATAAAGTATGAATTTTCAAGCAAAGACTTTTTTTTTCTCTACTTCAAAAAAGGTATTACTAAGGACCCTTCTATTGAATCTCATAGAAAAATAACTTTTGAAAAATCAAGAAAATAAAACACTGGGAAAATCTTTTTCCAGTAAAAATTAATTTAGTTCCCAGGTTCGTAGGGGACACCGATGGTCTCGGAAAGGATACCAGGGACTACAATGTTTTGACCAGGGAACTACAATGACAGGAACAATTGACAATGACCAGGGAACTACAATGACAGGAACAATTGACAATGACCAGGGAACTACAATGACAGGAACAATTGACAATGACCAGGGAACTACAATGACAGGAACAATTGACAATGACCAGGGAACTACAATGACAGGAACAATTGACAATGACCAGGGAACTACAATGACAGGAACAATTGACAATGACCAGGGAACTACAATGACAGGAACAATTGACAATGACCAGGGAACTACAATGACAGGAACAATTGACAATGACCAGGGAACTACAATGACAGGAACAATTGACAATGACCAGGGAACTACAATGACAGGAACAATTGACAATGACCAGGGAACTACAATGACAGGAACAATTGACAATGACCAGGGAACTACAATGACAGGAACAATTGACAATGACCAGGGAACTACAATGACAGGAACAATTGACAATGACCAGGGAACTACAATGACAGGAACAATTGACAATGACCAGGGAACTACAATGACAGGAACAATTGACAATGACCAGGGAACTACAATGACAGGAACAATTGACAATGACCAGGGAACTACAATGACAGGAACAATTGACAATGACCAGGGAACTACAATGACAGGAACAATTGACAATGACCAGGGAACTACAATGACAGGAACAATTGACAATGACCAGGGAACTACAATGACAGGAACAATTGACAATGACCAGGGAACTACAATGACAGGAACAATTGACAATGACCAGGGAACTACAATGACAGGAACAATTGACAATGACCAGGGAACTACAATGACAGGAACAATTGACAATGACCAGGGAACTACAATGACAGGAACAATTGACAATGACCAGGGAACTACAATGACAGGAACAATTGACAATGACCAGGGAACTACAATGACAGGAACAATTGACAATGACCAGGGAACTACAATGACAGGAACAATTGACAATGACCAGGGAACTACAATGACAGGAACAATTGACAATGACCAGGGAACTACAATGACAGGAACAATTGACAATGACCAGGGAACTACAATGTTTTTATAATGTTTCATATTCTTGATCATATTCAAGAATATGAAACATTATAAAAATCGTTTTCCAGTAAAATGCATTAGACAAGAAAATAAAACATTAGGAAAATTGTTTTCCAATAAAATGCATTAGACATGAATATCAAATATATGGAAATCTTTTTTCCAATAAAGTGCATTGGACAAGAAAATAAAACACTGGGAAAATCTTTTTCCAGTAAAATCTATTGGTTAAGAATATAAAACATTAGGAAAGTCGTTTTCCGTATTCGAGAGGCCCTAGGCGCAAAAGACAGCAACAGCTGCCGACCATGTCGACTGCTGATGTTGTCAGCGGAGAACACGAAAGCGCTTCTCCAGTGGGAGCAGGAGTGTCGACACTGGACCATTTTGGGCTAGAAAAAGGTAAACTGGCAGGACGAATCAAGATTCCTTTTGCATCATGTTGATGGAAAGATCAGAATTTGGTGCAGACAACATGAGACCATGGAACCATTTTGTCTCATGTCAACAGTACAGGCTAATGTTGGCAGTGTGATGGTATTGGGAATGTTTTCCTGGCACATATTAGGCCCACTGATACCCTTCGAAAGACATCTGAATATCACGGCGTATTTGAACATCGTTGCTGATCAACTTTATCGCTACAGTTTTATTCTCACTTGGATGAACTCGTTCAGCATGATAAATTCACCTGCTCACAAGGCATGCATCGTCACTAAATGGTTCTAGGAACAAGACGACGCGTTTTCCTTGTTTCATTGGCCTGCACAATCCCCAGATCTAAATCTTATGGAACATCTTTGGGATGAGGCCGTTGTCAGTAAGACTGTGCCTCCGTCCAATTTGCAGCAACTGCGTGACACAGTCATTTCTGCATGGTACAACATTCTTGCACAATGAATCCACCATCTTGTAAGTTCCATGCCTCAATGAATTCTGGCTGTTCTGAAGGCCAAAGCAGGCGCAACATGCTGCTAGACAGGTGTACCTAATAAATTGCCATCTCACTGTATTTCGTAGCCTTTCATATCAGCATATTGATATATTTTGGGTTTGGGTTGTTTTACCTCTGATGGCTAATAATTACCTCTGGGCTTAATAGCCAGGTAATATGGACCCTGAAGGCTCAGAGAAGGTTGGGGGAGGGGACCCACTGGAACAGCTATCGGGAGACAGATGGTAGCCTCCCGTCAAGGCCATCCAGCGTGTTCTTTAACGTGCACAGGGTATGGGCTCTCCCGCACACGGGGCCACGGCTTAACGTCCCATCCGACGGACGGCGGTCTTTCCAAGACCATCACTGTTCCCTACTGACCGTGGTCAGGGCGAGGAATTTTGCAGAGATAAATCTCAACGCTGACCCAGCTGGGAATCGAACCTGGAAACTACATATTACGAGCCTGGCGCGCTATCGACTGAGTCACCCCCGCCCCGCATAATGATATAAACAACAATTTGTGAATCTGTCATATGGTATGGGATTACTAGCAATGCTTTCAAAACGCATTTAAGAAAAATCAGCAGTTTGCAGAATTTAGTGCGTAGATCAATTCCGCCGACAGCTACAAGAACTACTGTGTCTTTTAATAAAAACAGGTGTGTGCATCACAACACATTACCTGTTGGAGATAGGTTGGGTTGTTTTACCTCTGAGCGGCACTTTTTTGCACACCATGGGCTAAATGGCCAGGTCACATGGACCCCGAAGGCTCAGAGAAGGTTGGGGAAGGGGACCCATTGGAACAGCTGTTGGGACACAGATGGTAGCCTCCCGTCAAGGCCATCCAGCGTGTTCTTTAACGTGCACAGAGTATGGCTCTCTCCCGCACACGGGGCCACGGCTTAACATCCCATCCGATGGACGGCAGCCTTTCCAAGTCCATCGGGTTGGGTTGTTTTACCTCTGAGCGGCACTTTTTTTTCACACCATGGGCTAAATGGCCAGGTCACATGGACCCCGAAGGCTCAGAGAAGGTTGGGGGAGGGGACCCACTGGAACAGCTGTTGGGAGACAGATGGTAGTCTCCCGTCAAGGCCATCAAGCATGTTCTTTAACGTGCACAGGGTATGGCTCTCCCACACACGGGGCCACGGCTTAACGTCCCATCCGACGGACGGCGGCCTTTCCAAGCCCATCGGTGTCCCCTACTGACCGTGGGCAGGGCGGGGAATTTAGCGGAGATAAATCTCAACGCTGACCCAGCTGGGACTCGATCCTGGGAACTGCAGATTACGAGCGTGGCGCGCTACCGACTGAGCCACCCCCGCCCTTTGGAGATAGGTATATATGTGTATGCTATAATTCTTAAATAATTTTTAAGGGATTGCAAAATAAATTTAGATCAGGGAATCAGCACCAGGTTACCTAGCAACTGCTATAACCAAATCCCAAATTTTAGCAATAACTACTGCAAACGCGTTAGAACCTAAACAGTTCTTATTTTTAACTCCTTGCCTAGAGAACGGTTATCCATTCTTAGGGTATCAAAACTTAATCTGAGACCAAAAATTGGCTATTAAAACGTTAAGAGTATGAAAGTAGCTCTATCCTAGATTTAACATTAGTATTGTAGTAAATGAGAGTTCTGGAACAATGCCAACGATCGTTTTATGTATATATATAATATATCAGGACTTCATATGTATAAAGGTCAACATGCAATCGATCTACATCAATTATTTGTAATTGTATATATTTAATGTTTCCTGCGAATAAGCTATACCAAGCTTCGAGAGGATTTCATTAACATTGTTTTAAGTGTTTACTCTATTTTTATCTATTAACTCTAGTTTATAGATAAAATAGGTTATTCACTTAATTGTTTATACCGATACAGAAATTGATTTTCAAAGTGATCCTTTCTTGTTGGGGGGCGGGGATGGCTCAGTCGGCAGCGCGCCAGGCTCATAATCTGTAGTTCACAGGTTCGAGTCCCAGCTGGATCAGCGTTGAGATTTATCTCCGTAAAATTCCCCGCCCTGCTCACAGTCAGTAGGGGACACCGATGGGCTTGGAAAAGCCGCCGTCCGTCGCATGGGACGTTAAGCCGTGGTCCCGTGTGCGGGAGAGCCATACCCTGTGCACGTTAAAGAACACGCTGGATGGCCTTGACGGGAGGCTACCATCTGTCTCCCAACAGCTGTTCCAGTGGGTCCCCTCCCCCAACCTTCCCTGAGCCTTCGGGGTCCATGTGACCTGGCCATTTAGCCCATGGTGTGCAAAAAAGTGCCGCTCAGAGGTAAAACAACCCAAACAACCCAACCTTTCTTGTTGGTCAATTCTTTAAATGACAATTTTTCTACATGTGCAATAGATTTAAATAGACAAATAGGAATTAATAATGATCTTCTTTGAATTATTTAGTATTGAGTGTGGATGCACACTCAATCAACAGCATGATTTTGGTGCCAACTAATATTTATGGATTAAAATTGATTTTACTTTCTTTAAAAAAATTAATTATCTTGGATAAAATTTAATTAGAACTGATTCTTTAAAAGTTATGGCGCCATACGTTTTGAAAATTTTATGTTTTTTGTGCAATTTGTATTTTGCAGATGGGCGATTTCCTGATATTTTGAAAATTTCTTAAATTACTCCTTTGCATAAAGGTGGATATAGTTTGAATATAAATAATTTCAGACTAATTTCTGTTTTATCTGTCTTTCCAAAGGTTTTACAGAAACTTTTTAAACGCAGACTTGTGGAATTTTTAACGAAGAATAACATTATACATGGTAAACAATTTGGTTTTCAAAATAAGAAACTACGTACTTTAGGTACTTTAGATTCTCTTATTTATTTGCATAATACTGTTCTTAATGCATTTAATAATAGTAAGAAAGTGTTGGCTATTTTTTTTGAGATTTGAAAAAAGCATTTGATTTAGAGGATCATAAGATTTTACTGAAAACGTTATACAATAGTGTCATAAGACGAATCTGTTACACGTGGATAGCACCTTACTTGACAAACAGAAAACACATGGTGAAAATTAATTATATTAGTGAATTGAAACCTATAAATTTTGGTGTACCTCAGGGATCAGTGCTTAGTCCTATATTATTTAACTATTCTATTAATGACATAAAATGTTTTTGAGAGGTTGTTGCCTGATGATAATAACCAAATGTTAAACTACACAAATGCTGATATGATTATACTACATAAATCGTTGGAGAAAATTAAATTGTTTTGAATTTAGAAAAGACAAAGTTTATAAATTTTTCGCTTTCAACTAAATCAACCCTAGAATATGCAATTAGATATCATTCTGTGAATTTTTCTAATTTATTTACTCTTTCATGTCTAGAGATATCAGAGGTGTCAGAAATAAAATATATAGGAGTTTATATTGATAAAAATTTAAATTGGGTTGGATTGTTTTACCTCTGAGCGGCACTTTTTTGCACACCATGGGCTAAATGGCCAGGTCACATGGACCCCGAAGGCTCAGAGAAGGTTGGGAGAGCGCACCCACTGGAATAGCTATTGGGAGACAAATGGTAGCCTCCCGTCAAGGCCATCCAGCGTGTTCTTTAACGTGCACAGGGTATGGCTCTTCCACACACGGTGCCACGGCTTAACGTCCCATCCGACGGACAACGGCCTTTCCAAGTTCATCGGTGTCCCCTACTGACAGTGGGCAGGGCGTGGAATTTTGCGGAGATAAATGTCAACGCTGACCCAGCTGGATTGTTTGGGTTGTTTTACCTCTGAGCGGCACTTTTTTGCATACAATGGGCTAAATGGCCAGGTCACAAGGACCCTCAGAGAAGTTCAGAGAAGATTAGGGGAGGAGGACCCACTGAAACAGCTGTTGGGAGACAGATGGTAGTTTCCCGTCCAGACCATCCAGCGTATGGTCTTTAACGTACACAGGGTATGGCTCTCCCGCACATGGGGCCAAGGCTTAACATCCCATCCGACGTGCTTCGGCCTTTCCAAGCCCATCAGTGTCCCCTACTGACCATGGGCAGGGCGGGGAATTTTGCGGAGGTAAATCTCAACGCTGACCCAGCTGGGACTCGAATCTTGGAACTACAGATTACGAGCCTGGCGCGCTACCGACTGGGCCACACCCGCCCCGACCCAGCTGGGACTCGAACTTGGGAACTACAGATTAGGAGCCTGGCGTGCTACCGACTGGGCCACCCCCGCCCCGACCCAGCTGGGACTCGAACCTGGGAACTACAGATTACGAGTCTGGCGTGCTACCGACTGGGCCACCCCCGCCCCGACCCAGCTGGGACTCGAACCTGGGAATTACAGATTACGAGTCTGGCGTGCTACCGAGTGAGCCACCCCCGCCATTTAAATTAGAATAGACATATCGATCATGTGGCTCAAAAACTGAAATCTGCTATTAACAGGTTGTTCATTTTAAGAGATTTTTTGAATATTGGATCTTTAAAAATACTTTATTTTGCATGTGTATAAATGCACTTCCTCTGTTGGGTGGAGCTGAAAATATCACGTTAAACAAGTTAAATGTCCTGCAAAAATATATTGTGCGATTAATGATGAAAATAAAATAGGTTAACATATACTGCACCTTTATTTTTGGTACTTCAAGTTTTACCTTTAAAAAAAAATTGATGGTTTTAGAATTTTAATTTACATTTCCCAACATTTTACTGATTAAAATACTATTTCGTCATCTTATTATATGAGAAATAATTGTAACAAAATTCTGATGCCTCGAGTATTTAAAACAAAATCTAAGCAGAGTATTGTGCACATTGATCCTAATATGTACAATCAATTAAACAGTGAAATGAGAACACTAAATAATATTGTAAAGTTAAAAAAATATTTCAAATTGGTTCTTTAGTATTGATGATCCGATGTATTATTTTACTGAGCTATGTTGACACTTAATTGTTGTAAATTTTCTGTATATACATCCGCAAACAAGGTTCTTTTGGAGGATGTCTTGATTTTTCCTTTCAATAAATTTATTATTATTATGTCTTAAAGGTGTAGATTGCTTTCAAACAAGGACTTAATCAAGGGGAAGGATTTTGGGTTGGGTTGTTTTACCTCTGAGCGGCACTTTTTTGCACACCATGGGCTAAATGGCCAGGTCACATGGACCCCGAAGGCTCAGAGAAGGTTGGGGGAGGGGACATACTGGAACAGCTGTTAGGAGACAGATGGTAGCCTCCCGTCAAGGCCATCCAGCGTGTTCTTTAACGTTGTGTTGTTTTACCTCTGAGCGGTACTTTTTTTGCACACCATGGGCTAAATGGCCAGGTCACAAGGACCCCGAAGGCTCAGAGAAGGTTGGGGGAGGGGACCCACTGGAACAGCTGTTGGGAGACAGATGGTAGCCTCCCGTCAAGGCCATCCAGCGTGTTCTTTAACGTGCACAGGGTATGGCTCTCCCGCACACGGGGCCACGGCTTAACGTCCGATCCGACGGACGGCGGCCTTTCCAAGCCCATCGGTGTCCCCTACTGACCGTGGGCATGGCGGGGAATTTTGCGGAGATAACTCTCAACGCTGACCCAGTTGAGACTCGAACCTGGGAACTACAGATTACGAGCCTGACGCGCTACCGACCGAGCCACCCCCGCCCCTAAAACGGGCTTGAATTCGAAACGCAGACTATACTATGTTCATAAAATTGGTTTTAATAAGTTTATTATTATTATTATTTACCATCTGTAACCATTTTTCTTACAATGAAGCTGAATGAAGAGGTTGTAATGATCGTCTCTGTGCATGTAAATCTAAAGGAAATGAAGAAAAATAATTGTTAAAGAATTTAAATAAAATCATTTTAAAATAGTAATTGAATTACAGAAAGGCATAAAGAGAAACTTTAAAACGTATTATATAAACTTATATATATAGTAAAAAAAAATTAGTGATTAATGAAAATAAATATCAATTTATTTTAGTGTGTTTAACAAAAATCACATCACATTTGGTATTTACCTAAAGAAATACACCAGATGCATACGTAAAGAGATTTTGCTTATTGTGAAATATTTTGATCAATAAAATGTTGAAAAAAAAATCGCGTTTTTGCTGTTTTGAAGCCCACATGAATGTTGAGAGCCTAGGCGATCCTCTCATCCGCCCGTGCGATAATCCGCAACTGTCTGTGATAGTTATTTCTGTGAAGAAGGGTGTGACCACAGCTAAAAGACAACACAGGAAAAGTAGCATCCATACCTTACCTGGGAATCGAACCCTTCAAGCAGATACTCACCACATAGGTCTAACAGCGGCGTGCCAGTATAAAACGCCATAGAGATGATCTGTTACGAAAGCGAGATCTCAGCAGAAAGACAACACAGGAAAAGTAGCATCCATACCTTACCTGGGAATCGAACCCTTCAAGCAGATACTCACCACATAGGTCTAACAGCGGCGTGCCAGTATAAAACGTCATAGAGATGATCTGTTACGAAAGCGAGATCTCAGCAGAAAGACAACACAGAAAAAGTAGCATCCATACCTTACCTGGGAATCGAACCCTTCAAGCAGATACTCACCACATAGGTCTAACAGCGGCGTGCCAGCATAAAACATCATAGAGATGATCTGTTACGAAAGCGAGATCTCAACAGAAAGACAACACAGGAAAAGTAGCATCCATATCCATATCTTATCTGGGGTTCAACCCCGATTCCTTGTGATCATTATCCAAGTTCTCTAACCACTCTGCTAATAGGACAGTAATTAAAACAAACATACCAAAAATAATCTTACACTATGGCTGAAAAGGAAAAAGAAAAACATTCAACGACATAACTTCCGATCACCGTGGTACTTCGCAAGACAACGCAAGCTTCGCCAAATACACCCAAAAGCACTCAAACTCTTTGCTTGTCTTCCAACATCCCTAGACAACCAAAAGTCCCGACTTATCCTTATCCTTTCTTTCTATTCTATAAGCCACAGACATCCGCTACGGCCATTAATTGTGTACCATAAGAACAACGTGCCTCCGGATGGTTCCCTCCCTTTTGTCTCCTCCCCTCCCTCCTCAGCATCTTTGATCTCCTTCCTCCCTCCCTCCGGGATCACTTCATACGTCATCCTTTTGGATGTTGCTGGCGGCCTGGTCGGCTAATTGCCATTGACGAACGGGAAACGGCGGCTAAGTCCGAGAAACGGGCGACTTCAGAGCTTGGCTATCAGCACCTGGACTACCCCTGTACGTGAGGGGAGCGTGCTGCCTCTATCTTCCTCCTCTTCGATGGATGCGAGAGGAGGGGAGGAGAAGATGGAACTACCCCAGAGGGGCACATCGCTCGCACCACCAATTAGTGAAGTCCGCTATCTGCACCTAGAAGCGGATAAGAGTTCGGTGCCTTGAGTATCATCATCTTCATCATCATCCTCGTAATGTGTTTCTTCGTTCATCTTCTTTTTTCTCCCAAATGTTTGTTTTTCTTTTTATTAATGTTGTTATCTTCTCGCTGTGTCTTTCTTCTCACTGATATTGAAGACAATACATCAAACGGGTTGGACACAAAGCACCAATTGATATTGGAGACAATGCATTAAATGATATCGAAGAGGATGCAACAATATGTTCTGAAGTCAATGCATTAAATCACATTGAAGATAATTCATCGATTGGTATTGAAGTTAATATACCAAATGGAATTGAAAATATAAGATGATTTGTGAGGATTGTGAGACCTCAGTAGAAAAGCAACACAGGAAAAAAACAGCAAAATTGCAAGAGGATTTGCTTTGGAGTTAATCCATTAAATAACATTAAAAATAATACATTAATTGATTTTAAACTTAATGCGTTAAATGATATTAAAAAATAATACATCAATTTGTTTTGATAACAATGCATTAAATGATATTGCAGATAATATATCAATTTGTTTTAGTGTTAATGAATAAGCTATATTTAAAATAATACAACAATTTGTTTTGATAATGCATTAAATGATATTGAAGATAATACAACAGTTTGTTGTATATTAATGCATTAAATGATATTGAAGATAATACATCAGTTTGTTGGATATTAATGCATTAAATGATATTGAAGATAATACATCAGTTTGTTGGATATTAATGCATTAAATGATATTGAAGATAATACATCAGTTTGTTGGATATTAATGCATTAAATGATATTGAAGATAATACATCAGTTTGTTGGATATTAATGCATTAAATGATATTGAAGATAATACATCAGTTTGTTGGATATTAATGCATTAAATGATATTGAAGATAATACATCAGTTTGTTGGATATTAATGCATTAAATGATATTGAAGATAATACATCAGTTTGTTGGATATTAATGCATTAAATGATATTGAAGATAATACATCAGTTTGTTGGATATTAATGCATTAAATGATATTGAAGATAATACATCAGTTTGTTGGATATTAATGCATTAAATGATATTGAAGATAATACATCAGTTTGTTGGATATTAATGCATTAAATGATATTGAAGATAATACATCAGTTTGTTGGATATTAATGCATTAAATGATATTGAAGATAATACATCAGTTTGTTGGATATTAATGCATTAAATGATATTGAAGATAATACATCCGTTTGTTGGATATTAATGCATTAAATGATATTGAAGATAATACATCAGTTTGTTGGATATTTATGCATTAAATGATATTGAAGATAATACATCAGTTTGTTGGATATTAATGCATTAAATGATATTGAAGATAATACATCAGTTTGTTGGATATTAATGCATTAAATGATATTGAAGATAATACATCAATTTGTTGGATATTTATGCATTAAATGATATTGAAGATAATACATCAGTTTGTTGGATATTAATGCATTAAATGATATTGAAGATAATACATCAGTTTGTTGGATATTTATGCATTAAATGATATTGAAGATAATACATCCGTTTGTTGGATATTTATGCATTAAATGATATTGAAGATAATACATCCGTTTGTTGGATATTTATGCATTAAATGATATTGAAGATAATACATCCGTTTGTTGGATATTTAGCATTAAATGATATTGAAGATAATACATCAGTTTGTTGGATATTTATGCATTAAATGATATTGAAGATAATACATCAGTTTGTTGGATATTAATCCATTAAATGATATTGAAGATAATACATCCGTTTGTTGGATATTTATGCATTAAATGATATTGAAGATAATACATCCGTTTGTTGGATATTTATGCATTAAATGATATTGAAGATAATACATCCGTTTGTTGGATATTTATGCATTAAATGATATTGAAGATAATACATCCGTTTGTTGGATATTTAGCATTAAATGATATTGAAGATAATACATCAGTTTGTTCGATATTAATGCATTAAATGATATTGAAGATAATACATCAGTTTGTTGGATATTAATGCATTAAATGATATTGAAGATAATACATCAGTTTGTTGGATATTTATGCATTAAATGATATTGAAGATAATACATCAGTTTGTTGGATATTAATGCATTAAATGATATTGAAGATAATACATCAGTTTGTTGGATATTAATGCATTAAATGATATTGAAGATAATACATCAGTTTGTTGGATATTTATGCATTAAATGATATTGAAGATAATACATCCGTTTGTTGGATATTTATGCATTAAATGATATTGAAGATAATACATACGTTTGTTGGATATTTAGCATTAAATGATATTGAAGATAATACATCAGTTTGTTGGATATTAATGCATTAAATGATATTGAAGATAATACATCCGTTTGTTGGATATTTAGCATTAAATGATATTGAAGATAATACATCAGTTTGTTGGATATTTAGCATTAAATGATATTGAAGATAATACATCAGTTTGTTGGATATTTATGCATTAAATGATATTGAAGATAATACATCAGTTTGTTGGATATTTATGCATTAAATGATATAATACATCCGTTTGTTGGATATTTATGCATTAAATGATATTGAAGATAATACATCCGTTTGTTGGATATTTATGCATTAAATGATATTGAAGATAATACATCCGTTTGTTGGATATTTAGCATTAAATGATATTGAAGAAAATACATCAGTTTGTTCGATATTAATGCATTAAATGATATTGAAGATAATACATCAGTTTGTTGGATATTAATGCATTAAATGATATTGAAGATAATACATCCGTTTGTTGGATATTAATGCATTAAATGATATAATACATCCGTTTGTTGGATATTTATGCATTAAATGATATTGAAGATAATACATACGTTTGTTGGATATTTAGCATTAAATGATATTGAAGATAATACATCAGTTTGTTGGATATTAATGCATTAAATGATATTGAAGATAATACATCCGTTTGTTGGATATTTAGCATTAAATGATATTGAAGATAATACATCAGTTTGTTGGATATTTATGCATTAAATGATATTGAAGATAATACATCAGTTTGTTGGATATTAATGCATTAAATGATATTGAAGATAATACATCCGTTTGTTGGATATTTATGCATTAAATGATATAATACATCCGTTTGTTGGATATTTATGCATTAAATGATATTGAAGATAATACATCCGTTTGTACATCCGTTTGTTGGATATTTATGCATTAAATGATATTGAAGATAATACATCCGTTTGTTGGATATTTAGCATTAAATGATATTGAAGATAATACATCAGTTTGTTCGATATTAATGCATTAAATGATATTGAAGATAATACATCCGTTTGTTGGATATTTATGCATTAAATGATATAATACATCCGTTTGTTGGATATTTATGCATTAAATGATATTGAAGATAATACATCCGTTTGTACATCCGTTTGTTGGATATTTATGCATTAAATGATATTGAAGATAATACATCCGTTTGTTGGATATTTAGCATTAAATGATATTGAAGATAATACATCAGTTTGTTCGATATTAATGCATTAAATGATATTGAAGATAATACATCAGTTTGTTGGATATTTATGCATTAAATGATATTGAAGATAATACATCAGTTTGTTGGATATTAATGCATTAAATGATATTGAAGATAATACATCCGTTTGTTGGATATTTATGCATTAAATGATATAATACATCCGTTTGTTGGATATTTATGCATTAAATGATATTGAAGATAATACATCCGTTTGTTGGATATTTATGCATTAAATGATATTGAAGATAATACATCCGTTTGTTGGATATTTAGCATTAAATGATATTGAAGATAATACATCAGTTTGTTCGATATTAATGCATTAAATGATATTGAAGATAATACATCCGTTTGTTGGATATTTATGCATTAAATAATATTGAAGATAATACATCCGTTTGTTGGATATTTAGCATTAAATGATATTGAAGATAATACATCAGTTTGTTGGATATTTATGCATTAAATGATATTGAAGATAATACATCAGTTTGTTGGATATTAATGCATTAAATGATATTGAAGATAATACATCCGTTTGTTGGATATTTATGCATTAAATGATATAATACATCCGTTTGTTGGATATTTATGCATTAAATGATATTGAAGATAATACATCCGTTTGTTGGATATTTATGCATTAAATGATATTGAAGATAATACATCCGTTTGTTGGATATTTAGCATTAAATGATATTGAAGATAATACATCAGTTTGTTCGATATTAATGCATTAAATGATATTGAAGATAATACATCCGTTTGTTGGATATTTATGCATTAAATAATATTGAAGATAATACATCCGTTTGTTGGATATTTAGCATTAAATGATATTGAAGATAATACATCAGTTTGTTGGATATTAATGCATTAAATGATATTGAAGATAATACATCCGTTTGTTGGATATTTATGCATTAAATGATATAATACATCCGTTTGTTGGATATTTATGCATTAAATGATATTGAAGATAATACATCCGTTTGTTGGATATTTATGCATTAAATGATATTGAAGATAATACATCCGTTTGTTGGATATTTAGCATTAAATGATATTGAAGATAATACATCAGTTTGTTCGATATTAATGCATTAAATGATATTGAAGATAACTCTACTGTAATCCTGTTGAAGACAATGCATCATACTTGTGGTGAAGTCAACATATCAATTGATGTTAAAGACAGTGCAGGAAAAATCTTTTTTTGATTATTAGTAAATGAATTGAAATTCGCTGATGATGGACAATCTCAGAAAGTTGGGGGGAGATAAAAGTCTTTTTCTCCCCATCCCTTGGAATTTAAAAAGCAAAAGAAAAGCTTATATCGTTACAAATGAAGAAGCGAAGAAACCATTAAGTTATAAAAACAAAATTTATTGACAATACAAGTTTTGGCGTGTAACAAGGAAACCCAAAACTCACATAGAGATCTGTGAGTCAAATAGAGATCTGGCAACCTTCGTGTCACGTGACACGAAGGTTGCCAGATCTCTATTTTCTAAAAAAAAAAACGTTGCCAGATATTTTTTCTGAATTCTGTAATCAACCATAGTGTTCGGATATTTATTTGAGCGACTGTAGGTGGTCATATTATTTTGATACTTGATCGTGTGGGCTCACTCACGGAAATATTGAGCATGTGCATTTACCGTTCACAGCAAACTGGAGCGTGTGCAGTTACTGCACACGCTCCAGTTTGCTGTGAACGGTAACTGGAGCGTGTACAGTTGCTGTACACGCTCCAGATATTTTTCCTGAATTCTGTAATCACGTGACACGAAGGTTGCCAGATCACTAATTTCTGAAAAATGTCGTTGCCAGATATTTTTTCTGAATTCTGTAATCAGCCGTAGTTTTCGGATACTTTTCTGAGCGACTGTACCTAATATGATATCCACTGAGTGTTTATCACAGAAAATCACGTGTATAGTTAAGGATTGAAATAAAATATTCTTCCCGAACGAAACCTGATTCAATCCCACCCCAAACGCATCACCATTTCTTCCACGAGCATGTCCATCCTCGCGAATACCCACGTAAGCAGCCATGCCTCCCCACCTCCCCCTCGAAATGCCCACGTGTTCCTTCTCCACCCTCCATCCCTGCCAATGTAATTATGTGTCGTCTGTGTGACTGTAATGCTGATGTCAAGTTTTACGACCAGCCCGATGGTCCACGTGAGTCCACCCAAGCCCACATGGGACGTGAGGCTATCGGCATCATCCTCATCAGGGAGCACACCATCCGGAGACGGAGTGACCACGTGACAGCAAAGAGTGGGGATGGAGAATTGCATTACGAGGATTGTTCAGAAGTTTTACACCCTCCAAGGGAATCTCTCTCTCTAGTAGAGAGGAAGAGAGGAGGATAAAGTCTATGTTTCTGGGAACGTTCATCTCCATTGAATCTACAGAACAATGGGAATTTTTAGTTGCTGAATTTGGTCTACGACTGAAGCGTCGAAATTATGCTTAGAGACCTTATAAAAGGAAATAAAAAAATAAAATCAATACCCCCCTCAAGCAGCTGTTTGCCACAGAGGTATGACAGAGGCCTGTCAGTTTATATGCCAAAGTAGAATGTCTAACAAGATTGAATTCAGCACTAATGTAAATAATTACATTATAAATACTAATGTAACTAGAAAGACGAATTGCGGCTGTTGAATATGAGCTTTATTTCTAAAAGTTGGGTTGGGTTGTTTTACCTCTGGGCGGCACTTTTTTGCACACCATGGGCTAAATGGCCAGGTCACATGGACCCCGAAGGCTCAGATAAGGTTGGGGGAGGGGACCCACTGGAACAGCTGTTGGGAGACAGATGGTAGCCTCCCGTCAAGGCCATCCAGCGTGTTCTTTAACGTTGGGTTGTTTTACCTCTGAGCGGCACTTTTTTGCACACCATGGGCTAAATGACCAGGTCACATGGACCCCGAAGACTCAGAGAAGGTTGGGAGAGGGGACCCACTGGAACAGCTGTTGGGAGACAGATGGTAGCCCCCCGTCAAGGCCATCCAGCGTGTTCTTTAACGTGCACAGGGTATGGCTCTCTCCCACACACGGGGCCACGGCTTAACGTCCCATCCGACGGACGGCGGCCTTTCCAAGCCCATCGGTATCCCCTACTGACCGTGGGCAGGGCGGGGAGTTTTGTGGAGAGAAATCTCAACGGTGACCCAGCTGGGACTCGAACCTGGGAACTACAGATTACGAGCCTGGCGCGCTACCGACTGAGCCACCCCCGCCCCTATTTCTAAAAGACACCCTTTTTTTTGTACTACTTTGCCACATGAGCAAAATGATCAGGTTATAAGGGGACCAAGGTCTTAGAGAAAGTTAGGGGAGAGAGTGTTGGGTTGTTTTTCAGCTGAGCGGCACTTTTTTTCCACACAATGGGCTAAATTTTCAAGTCACAAGGGGCCCAAGGGCTCAGAGAAGGTTGGGGAAGGGATTATTGAGCTGTTTTTCCTTTGAATGGGACAATGGGCTAAATGATCAAGTAAAAACTGGTTCAAGGGCTCAGAGAAGACTGAGGAAGGTCTTTGTTGAGTTGCTTCACCTCTTAGCTGCATTTTTTGCATACAGTCCCTCAAAAAATATCCGAACACTATGATTGATTACAGAATTCAGAAAAAATATCTGGCAATGTTTTTTTTAGAAATTAGTGATCTGGCAACCTTCGTGTCACGGGACGCGAAGGTTGCCAGATCATTAATTTCTAAAAAAATCGTTGCCAGATATTTTTTCTGAATTCTGTAATCAACCATAGTGTTTGAATATATTTTTAATATATATAATGCGTATGAATATCTAATGCAATGAATATGGAGCGTGTGCAGTTACCGTTCACAGCAAACTTTAGCGGTTGCGGTTAATGTTCACAGCACATTGGATCGTGTGAGCTCACAAAGACCTGGATCGTGTGGGCTCACTCACGGAAATATTGAGCGTGTGCAGTTACCGTTCACAGCAAACGAGCGTGTGCAGTAACTGTGCACGCTCCAGTTTGCTGTGAACGGTAACTGGAGCGTGTACAGTTGCTGTACACGCTCCAGATATTTTTCCTGAATTCTGCAATCACGTGACACGAAGGTTGCCAGATCATTACTTTCTAAAAAATCATTGCCAGATATTTTTTCTGAATTCTGTAATCAACCATAGTGTTCGGATATTTTTTTGAGCGACTGTACAATGAGCTAAATGTCACATCACAAGTGGTCCAAGGTAAAAGAGACTATTGGGGGAAGTGGTTATGGAGTTGCTTTGCTTCTCAGCTGCTTTCTTTTTTAGAACTTCACAACCTTCAAATCTAGCTTAAACCATTCCCACAACAACAACAAGAAGAAAAAAAATGTCCTCTAATTCCCAGTCCAAGTCAGAAATATTCCGGAATAAAGCATCGCATATTTCCAACTTTCCACTTTTTCGCCTCATAGAGTCTTGATCAACATTTTAAACGAATCAAGTGACATAAAGCCCTCACCCCTAGAGTTGGGTTGGGTTGTTTTACCTCTGAGCGGCACTTTTTTGCACACCATGGGCTAAATGGCCAGGTCACATGGACCCCGAAGACTCAGAGAAGGTTGGGGGAGGGGACCTACTGGAACAGCTGTTGGGAGACAGATGGTAGCCTCCCGTCAAGGCCATAGAGTGTGTTCTTTAACGTGCACAGGGTATGGCTCTCCCACACACGGGACCACGGCTTAACGTCCCATCCGACGGACGGCGACCTTTCCAAGCCCATCGGTGTCCCGTACTGACCGTGGGCAAGGCGGGGAATTTTGCGGAGATAAATCTCAACGCTGACCCAGCTGGGATTCGAACCTGGGAACTACAGATTACGAGCCGACTGAGCCACCCCCGCCCGCACTCTTAGAAGAAAACCGAAAGACGGGTAAATGATCAATTAAGGCCACTATCGATTTCAAGACGAACATAAACTATTTAGGACGGCGACCAGAAGAGAACAAAAGTAAAACCATTTTATCACAGACCAGCAGACTGGAACGACTGCTACTTCCGAGCAAAGACTGACCCCCCCCCCTTCTGCTTTCCCTTGCATCCTTCCTTACTTTCCTCTTCCTACCCCCCCTCCCGATCTGTGTCCTCTCCCCCAGCACCGTCTCTTCGTCTCGTCAACGAAAAGCAGTGGTGCGTGGTCTTTAATTTACCGATTCACACAGTCCATAAACAGAGCCAGCAGTTTACATCAATAAAAGCGTTGAAAGATGCGCACAGAATAATTCGCGCATTCTCTGATCATTGCAAGGACTAATAACGGAGAATTAATTCCGGCCATTGGTTCTGGCGTCGACGGTGAATCGTAATTCTCGAAGAACTCTATTTTCCAGAGGCAAGCTTCATTTAGGGACGTACGTCAGCTGTGCTATATCCTGTCTTAAGCGTGGTTTGTGACAGTTGGTATTTCAGGACAAGAACTCGCTTTCGAGAAATTTTTTTTTGTTTCTTGGTTTTTTTTTATTATGAGGCGTTTACTCTTTCGTCAGAGTGTCGCGTCATCATGATGGAAATTTTAGGCCATAAGTATCACCAGTGAATTAAGGACATTTTAAATGCACTGGAGAATCGCAATGTCCTACCAAAATATCACTGGGGCGGGGGTGGCTCAGTCGGTAGCGCGCCAGGCTCGTAATCTGTAGTTCCCAGGTTTGAGTCCCAGCTGGGTCAGCGTTGAGATTTATCTCAGCAAAATTCCCGCCCTGCCCACGGCCAGTAGGGGACACCGATGGGCTTGGAAAGGCCGCCGTCCGTCGGATGGGACGTTAAGCCGTGGCCCCGTGTGCGGGAGAGCCATACCCTGTGCACGTTAAAGAACACGCTGGATGGCCTTGACGGGAGGCTACCATCTGTCTCTCAACAGCTGTTCCAGTGGGTCCCCTTCCCCAACCTTCTCTGAGCCTTCGGGGTCCATGTGACCTGGCCATTTAGTCCATGGTGTGCAAAAAAGTGCCGCTCAGAGGTAAAACAACCCAACCAAAATATCAGAGAATTTCCATGTTATGGGAATCTAACTTCGGAGCTCTAGAACTTTTAAAATGTGGTCGAGTGGTTAGCGCGCTCGGCGACTGATTTAAGGGACCTGGGTTCGAGCCCCGGATAAGGCATCGACGTTTATGATGTTTTTCTGCTGAGGTCCTGCCATCTACTATGGCATATAAACTGACAGGCTCCTGTTAGACCTCTGTGGCAAGCAGCTGCTTGAGAGGGTATTTATTATTTTATTTATTTAATGAGAAAATGTGATTGGTGATTAAGGATCGTAATTGAATCTATTTAAATTTCGCTTTCAGAGAGTATTTTTTATTTATTTTTATATTCAACAATATCCTTTCGGTAATAAAAAATATTGTAAGCTAGAATATTTAACAATAAATTACCTTGTTTTTTAAAAGTCATTCATAATTGTTTAACATTAAAATTATCATTATGCAAACTTCTAAAGCGCATGTTTATTTTATTAAATGGTTTTCAGCATTATTTATTATTAAAATATAATTAATTTCTGAGATAAACTCTTATAACCACTACTGCCATTATATATTCTAGGGGGCGCGGGCAGGGGTGGCTCAGTCGGTAGCGCGCCAGGCTCGTAATCTGTAGTTCCCAGGTTCGAGTCCCAGCTGGGTCAGCGTTGAGATTTATCTCCGCAAAATTCCCCGCCCTGCCCACGGTCAGTAGGGGACACCGATGGGCTTAGAAAGGCCGCCGTCCGTCGGATGGGACGTTAAACCGTGGCCCCGTGTGCGGGAGAGCCATACCCTGTGCATGTTAAAGAACACACTGGATGGCCTTGACGGGAGGCTACCATCTGTCTCCCAACAGCTGTTATAGTGGGTCCCTTCCCCCAACCTTCTCTGAGCCTTCGGGGTCCATGTGACCTGGCCATTTAGCCCATGGTGTGCAAAAAGTGCCGCTCAGAGGTAAAACAACTCAACGTTAAAGAACACGCTGGATGGCTTTGACGGGAGGCTACCATCTGTCTCCCAACAGCTGTTCCAGTGGGTCCCATCCCCCAACCTTCTCTGAGCCTTCGGGGTCCATGTGACCTGGTCATTTAGCCCATGGTGTGCAAAAAAGTGCCGTTCAGAGGTAAAACAACCCAACCCAACCATGATATATTCTAGTTTTCTTAACTCTTTAAATACTGAACGCTTATTGTCAAAAATTGATATTTGAATAGATTTGATTACGATCTTTGTCTTCAGCAGCATTTTCCCATTAATTTCATATTTTAGACGTTTCAAAGTTTGAATTTAGGTTCCCATTGATATAAAATGGACAATCTCTAACGTTTTGTAAGGTCAGTGTATATGGCTAAATATTTAAAGCTGTATCCGATACAGTCGGTAAAAAAATATCCGAACACTATAATTGAGTACAGAATTCAGGAAAAAATATCTGGCAACGATTTTTTTAGAAATTAGTGATCTGGCAACCTTCGTGTCACGTGATTACAGAATTCAGGAGAAATATCTGGAGCGTGTACAGCAACTGTACACGCTCCAGTTACCGTTCACAGCAAACTGGAGCGTGTGCAGTTACTGCACACGCTCCAGTTTGCTGTGAACGGTAACTGCACACGCTCAATATTTCCGTGAGTGAGCCCACACGATCTAGGTCTTTGTGAGCTCACACGATCCAATGTGCTGTGAACATTAACCGCAACCGCTCGTTTGCTGTGAACGGTAACTGCACACGCTCAATATTTCCGTGAGTGAGCCCACGCGATCTAGGTCTTTGTGAGATCACACGATCCAATGTCTGTGAACATTAACCGCAACCGCTCCAGTTTGCTGTGAACGGTAACTGCACAGGCTCAATATTTCCGTGAGTGAGCCCACACGATCTAGGTCTTTGTGAGATCACACGATCCAATGTGCTGTGAACATTAACCGCAACCGCTCCAGTTTGCTGTGAACGGTAACTGCACACGCTCAATATTTCCGTGAGTGAGCCCACACGATCTAGGTCTTTGTGAGCTCACACGATCCAATGTGCTGTGAACATTAACCGCAACCGCTCGTTTGCTGTGAACGGTAACTGCACACGCTCAATATTTCCGTGAGTGAGCCCACGCGATCTAGGTCTTTGTGAGATCACACGATCCAATGTGCTGTGAACATTAACCGCAACCGCTCCAGTTTGCTGTGAACGGTAACTGCACAGGCTCAATATTTCCGTGAGTGAGCCCACACGATCTAGGTCTTTGTGAGCTCACACGATCCAATGTGCTGTGAACATTAACCGCAACCGCTCCAGTTTGCTGTGAACGGTAACTGCACACGCTCAATATTTCCGTGAGTGAGCCCACACGATCTAGGTCTTTGTGAGCTCACACGATCCAATGTGCTGTGAACATTAACCGCAACCGCTCCAGTTTGCTGTGAACGGTAACTGCACACGCTCAATATTTCCGTGAGTGAGCCCACACGATCTAGGTCTTTGTGAGCTCACACGATCCAATGTGCTGTGAACATTAACCGCAACCGCTCCAGTTTGCTGTGAACGGTAACTGCACACGCTCAATATTTCCGTGAGTGAGCCCACACGATCTAGGTCTTTGTGAGATCACACGATCCAATGTGCTGTGAACATTAACCGCAACCGCTCCAGTTTGCTGTAAACGGTAACTGCACACGCTCCATATTCATTGCATTATATATTCATACGCATTATATATATTAAAAAATATCCGAACACTATGGTTGAGTACAGAATTCAGAAAAAAATATCTGGCAACGATTTTTTTAGAAATTAGTGATCTGGCAACCGTCGTGTCACGTTGTATATGCTAATAAATAAGCATAGCCATTATTTCCGTTTACTTTAAAAGATTTCGGTTACACACAGCAGTTTTTAAGCGCAAAAGGAAAATATTTTATCACCGAGCTTCAAAGTTATGTTTTGAACCTTTTTTTTTTAAACTAGGGAATATTTTAAGGAATTTTACCGCAGTCCGAAAAGTTGGGTTGGGTTGTTTTACCTCTGAGCGGCACTTTTTTGCACACCATGGGCTAAATGGCCAGGTCACATGGACCCCGAAGGCTCAGAGAAGGTTGGGGTAGGGGACCCATTGTAACAGCTATTGGGAGACAGATGGTAGACTCCCGTCAAGGCCATCCAGAGCGTTCTTTAACGTGCAAAGGGTATGGCTCTCCCGCACACGGGGCCACGGCTTAACGTCCCATCCGACGGACGGCGGCCTTTCCAAGCCCATCGGTGTCCCCTACTGACCGTGGGCAAGGCGGGGAATTTTTGCGGAGATAAATCTCAACGCTGACCCAGCTGGGACTCGAACCTGAGAATTACAGATTACGAGCCTGGCCAGTCCGAAAAGAAAAATAATTTAGAATTGCTTTCTCAAAGAAGAAAAGGACTTGTGTACTTCTTTCACAGCGACCAAATAAAAGAGACCTCTTCATTACACGTTTTACACACGATCTCAAAGTACAAATGTTTTAGCCTCGAGTTTTGTTTTTTTACTAGTCTGGAAAAAGAAACAGTAATACCGAACTTCCGTCACAATCTATCAACAGAAATATGCTCGCAGCGAACCTCCTGCACAATCGTGAAGCAGAAATATTCTTGCATAGAATCTCCTTCAAAATCTGGACATTATAAATTAGAAAATAATCAACTTTTTTCGAATCTCGAAACAGAAATATATTAGTACCGAACTTAATTCTCAATTTGTAAATAAGAGAAAGTTAACATTTACCGCCATGAAAATATGAAAACAAACTTATTATATTACTGAACCCTCTTCAGAGTGAGAAAACAGAAATGAAACAGCAAAGATCTCCTTCACAATCTAGCAATGTAAAGAAACCAGCACTAAACCTTCTACACAATCTAGAGGTACAAATAAGTCATCATTGAATCTACTTCACAACCTGGAAATATAAATAAGCTATCATTGAACCACTTTCAGAATCTAGAGGAAAAAAAGAATCCAGCACTGAACCACTTACAGAATCTAGAGATACAAAAGAGTCCAGCACTGAACCACTTTCAGAATCTAGAGATGCAAAAGAGTCCAGCACTGAACCACTTTCAGAATCTAGAGATGCAAAAGAGTCCAGCACTGAACCACTTTCAGAATCTAGAGATACAAAAGAGTCCAGCACTGAACCACTTTCAGAATCTAGAGATACAAAAGAGTCCAGCACTGAACCACTTTCAGAATCTAGAGATGCAAAACAGTCTATCACTGAACACTTTCAGAATCTAGAGATGCAAAAGAGTCCAACACTGAACCACTTTCAGAATCTAGAGATACAAGAGTCCAGCACTGAACCACTTTCAGAATCTAGAGATGCAAAAGAGTCCAGCACTGAACCACTTTCAGAATCTAGAGATACAAAAGAGTCCAGCACTGAACCACTTTCAGAATCTAGAGATACAAAAGAGTCCAGCACTGAACCACTTTCAGAATCTAGAGATGCAAAAGAGTCCAGCACTGAACCACTTTCAGAATCTAGAGATGCAAAAGAGTCCAACACTGAACCACTTTCAGAATCTAGAGATACAAAAGAGTCCAGCACTGAACCACTTTCAGAATCTAGAGATGCAAAAGAGTCCAGCACTGAACCACTTTCAGAATCTAGAGATACAAAAGAGTCCAGCACTGAACCACTTTCAGAATCTAGAGATGCAAAAGAGTCCAGCACTGAACCACTTTCAGAATCTGGAGATACAAATAAGCCATCACTAAAACTCCTTCACAATCTAAAAATAGAATAAGTCGGCAATGAACATTTTTCATATTATTTAAAATAGAAATAAGTCAGCATTGCACCTCCTTCACAATCTGAAAATAGGAAATAACCAGCACTGCGACCTAATAATAATAATAAAGATCTTGAACTTCATTCACAGTCTAAAAATAGAAACAAACCAGCACCGAACCTTCTTCTCAATCTAGAAATAGAAACAAACCAGCACCGAACCTTCTTCTCAATCTAGAAATAGAAACAAACCAGCACCGAACCTTCTTCTCAATCTAGAAATAGAAACAAACCAGCACCGAACCTTCTTCTCAATCTAGAAATAGAAACAAACCAGCACCGAACCTTCTTCTCAATCTGGAAATAGAAACAAACCAGCACCGAACCTTCTTCTCAATCTAGAAATAGAAACAAACCAGCACCGAACCTTCTTCTCAATCTAGAAATGGAAACAAACCAGCACCGAACCTTCTTCTCAATCTAGAAATAGAAACAAACCAGCACCGAACCTTCTTCTCAATCTAGAAATAGAAACAAACCAGCACCGAACCTTCTTCTCAATCTAGAAAAGAAACAAACCAGCACCGAACCTTCTTCTCAATCTAGAAATAGAAACAAACCAGCACCGAACCTTCTTCTCAATCTAGAAATAGAAACAAACCAGCACCGAATCTTCTTCTCAACCTAAAAATAGAAACAAACCAGCACCGAACCTTCTTCTCAATCTAGAAATAGAAACAAATCAGCACCGAACCTTCTTCCCAATCTAGAAATAAAAATAACCTTCTTCCCAATCTAGAAATAAAAATAACCTTCTTCACAATCTAGAAATAAAAATAACCTTCTTCCCAATCTAGAAATAAAAATAACCTTCTTCACAATCTAGAGATAAAAATAACCTTCTTCCCAATCTAGAAATAAAAATAACCTTCTTCACAATCTAGAAATAAAAATAACCTTCTTCACAATCTAGAAATAAAAATAACCTTCTTCACAATCTAGAAATAAAAATAACCTTCTTCCCAATCTAGAAATAAAAATAACCTTCTTCACAATCTAGAAATAAAAATAACCTTCTTCACAATCTAGAAATAAAAATAACCTTCTTCACAATCTAGAAATAAAAATAACCTTCTTCCCAATCTAGAAATAAAAATAACCTTCTTCACAAACTAGAAATAAAAATAACCTTCTTCACAATCTAGAAATAAAAATAACCTTCTTCACAATCTAGAAATAAAAATAACCTTCTTCACAATCTAGAAATAAAAATAACCTTCTTCACAAACTAGAAATAAAAATAACCTTCTTCACAATCTAGAAATAAAAATAACCTTCTTCACAATCTAGAAATAAAAATAACCTTCTTCACAATCTAGAAATAAAAATAACCTTCTTCACAATCTAGAAATAAAAATAACCTTCTTCACAAACTAGAAATAAAAATAACCTTCTTCACAATCTAGAAATAAAAATAACCTTCTTCACAATCTAGAAATAAAAATAACCTTCTTCCCAATCTAGAAATAAAAATAACCTTCTTCACAATCTAGAAATAAAAATAACCTTCTTCACAATCTAGAAATAAAAATAACCTTCTTCACAATCTAGAAGTAAAAATAACCTTCTTCACAATCTAGAAATAAAAATAACCTTCTTCACAATCTAGAAATAAAAATAACCTTCTTCACAATCTAGAAATAAAAATAACCTTCTTCACAATCTAGAAATAAAAATAACCTTCTTCACAATCTAGAAATAAAAATAACCTTCTTCACAATCTAGAAATAAAAATAACCTTCTTCACAATCTAGAAATAAAAATAACCTTCTTCACAATATAGAAATAAAAATAACCTTCTTCCCAATCTAGAAATAAAAATAACCTTCTTCACAATCTAGAAATAAAAATAACCTTCTTCACAATCTAGAAATGGGTATAAGCCAAAAAAATGAATCTCCTTTACAAGCTTTGATATTCTAATTCGCTAATGAATGAGAACAATACTTATCAACTTCTCTGAGTTCCAATTCTCCGACAGAAATTAATCACACACCTTTCTCCCTATACGCAAAGAATATATTCCAGCATAACAATACATCACAAGAGTCTTCTAAAACAAAAAACAACGTCATTTCGATATTTGTTGACATTAACGTCCAGATTCTTCAGTCACGAAATTCATATATGAAACTCCTATTTTCTACTAAAAGAACTGTGTTGCCTCATCCACAATCCTGAAGATAGCGAACTCATATTTTCTGAAAACCACATTACACAATCATTTTTTCCCTATCTTTTATAAACTATTCTGACTTGTCTTGATTCTACTCCATTGATATCGTCGTGGTTACAGCCAGTTTCATGATAAAACGAAGAAGGGCCCACTTTGCAAGGGAGTACCAAGACAGGAAATACCCAAAGATAAGGCCTTCGTGAATGAATTATTCATCAACTGCTCAGCAGATCCTGCGTCACCGATGATGTATCCGTGAAGCGTGAAAGAGAAGGGACTTTGCCATCCTCCCCAGCAGTCGCCATGTTTTTCTCGCTGTCTTTGTAACAGCTGCTTGGAGAACAAGAATAAAGAGACAATGGAGAAATTCCAAAGACAAGAACAATGCTGCTTGTCAACGATGAAGTCCGTATCACTTAAGGTTGGATGCTGTGCTCCTGTTCCGTTAATTTGGGTTTAATTGTAAGCTACTCTGTAACATTACTGTTTTAAAAAGACTACATTGCTTTAGTGCTAATCAGTGCTTTCTAACTGGACAATGGTACAAAGAACGCAAGTGAAAAGTGTGTAATATATAGGAGTTTAGATTTAAAGGTTCATTTAATACTATGCTAGGAAGGGCAACACTCTCCCACCTTATTGATCACATAGTGTAGTGTCGTATAAAAAAATTCTCCTTTGAAAGAATTAATTAAGATATGAATTTTTTTCATCGTTTTCCTGCTGAGGTCTCGCCTTTCTCACGTATTCTTGAAAAAGTATAGATTTTCTTCCATTGCTCCCATATCTGATATACCTTGCCTTTCTCAGAAATCTCCATAACTTATCTCGAATAAGACATGCATGTGTTAATTTTATTTCCTAAAATCTAGCCTTTCTCACAGGTTTTCTCATGACCTATTGGGTTACAGGGCATAGATGTTCACAAGTTTTCCCATTACCTATTGAGTTACAGGGCACAGATGTTCACAGGTTTTCCCATTACCTATTGGGTTACAGGGCACAGATGTTCACAGGTTTTCCCATTACCTATTGGGTTACAGGGCACAGATGTTCACAGGTTTTCCCATTCCTATTTATTATTATTGGGTTACAGGGCACAGAAGTTCACAGGTTTTCCCATTATCTATTGGGTTACAGGGCACAGATGTTCACAGGTTTTCCCATTACCTATTGGGTTACAAGGCACAGATATTCACAGGTTTTCCCATTACCTATTGGGTTACAGGGCACAGATGTTCACAGGTTTTCCCATTACCTATTGGGTTACAGGGCACAGATGTTCATAGGTTTTCCCATGAACTGTTCAAAATATGGTACAGATGTTCCCCCTCCATCTTTTGTTTTCTACTAAAGTCTTGCCTTTCCCATTTTCTCTAAGAAATTCTCGACTGCGTAACAAGTTTTCAATGTGATATGTCTCAGACAAAGGACAGATATCTGCATTTAATTTTAAGTAAAATATCGATTTCTTCAGAAGTTTTTCTACGAAGCATCGTAGACAAGGCAGAGAAGTTGCCATTCTTTTTCTCTACAAAATTCTCACTTTTCAAATAAAATTTAAATTTCTCTGTGATGTACCTTAGAGAGGGAATGGATTTTTATATTCTATTTTATTTAAAATATCGCTTTCTTCAGAGGTTTCATAATTCATTTCATAATTCTATTTTAAGCTGCAATTGATCAGTTAATATTAGTGTAATATGTGCCACCCCAAGATATAATTTCATATTACAACTGCGATGTAACCCAACAATTATATATCATCTTTAAAGTTGAAATATCCACACATTGTATAAAATATACCACAAATTGTCTAATATAATATAACTGTGGTATGGCAATATTTATCTTTTTAATAATATTCGCTATATGTTCCTTCCAATTTAATTTACAGTCTATATAAACATCTAAATATTTAAAGCAGTCAACTCCCTTAATAAGCAAACAGTAACACTTTTCACCAATATGTTCCATAGCATGATCAAATATTTTATTATGTAGAAAATCACATTTTCCTTTTAATCTGAAATAGATATATTTTGTTTTATTAACATTTAAAAGTAATTTATTTTTTAAGAACCAATTTCAAATTTTAATCATATCTAAATTTATATTAATTATTAAAGAACCTAAATCTTCAACAGTATAAATTAAAGCTGTATCATCAGCAAAAACAATGAAATTTCCTATTATATCAAGTTTACATAAATCATTGATATATATATTAAGAATAAAAGTGGTCCTAAAACTGAACCTTGAGGAACACCAAACTGCAAAATTTCCTTCATACTAAAAATGTCATCTATTTTAACTATCTGAACCCTATCATTTAAATTACTTTGTAACCAATTACACATTTTTCCTCTAAATCCATATTTTTCAAGTTTAAATAACATTATGTCATGTAGAACAGAATCAAAAGCTTTTTGTATATCCAGAAAAACCATAGCTACTTTAAGGTCATGATTTTTTCCTGTATGAACTATTGAAGTTAATTTTAAAATAGCATCCACTGTATTCCTTTTTCCCCTAAATCGAATTGATTTTCAGCGAAAAAAATTTTCTTTGTAAGAAACTTTATCATTTTTATTTTCATAATTTTTTTTTTTAATTTTTGATGAATTTGATAGTATTGAAATTGGTCTGTTGTAGTTCCCCAAATTTTTTCGATCACCTCCTTTATAAACCGGAATTACGGTAGCCTTTTTTAAACATTTTGGAAAACTGCCCTCTAATATAGAATAATTTATTAAATGGACGATAACTAATCATTTCCTGAAACCTTTTCTATTTTTAGTGACTTTATTTTCTGCATCACTTCAGTTTCAGTTACATAATCAATAAAAATTGACTGCAGTGTGAAATCTAACTCTGTCAAATTACATGTTTCATTTATTGGGATCATTTTTATTAAATCCCCTATAACTCCAGTAAAGTATTTATTAAAAATATCAACAAAATCCAAAAGATTTTCATGGAAATTGTAATTTAAATTTTTGCAAATTACTTCTGTAGGAAAGACCTTATTTTTTTTCAACACCAGATAATTCATTAATAATTTCCCATTGTTTTTTCATGTTTCCAAAATTTTCAAATAATATGCTTTTAAAATAATTTGATTTTGCCTGCCTAATAAGGTTAAGTAATAAATTTATATATTTCTTGAATTGTTTCCTTAAAATATCATTTGAAGGTTGTGCCTTTCATAATTTATACAATTTTTTTCTTTTTTTCCATCGAATTTAATAACGCACCTGTAATCCAGGGCTTTAATTTTTTTCCGAATATGATGGGGGCGGGGTGGCTCAGTCGCTAGCGCGCCAGGCTCGTAATCTGTAGTTCCCAGGTTCGAGTCCCAACTGGGTCAGCGTTGAGATTTATCTCCGCAAAATTTCCCCGCCCTGCCCACGGTCAGTAGGGGACACCGATGGGCTTGGAAAAGCCGCCGTCCGTCGGATGGGACGTTAAGCCGTGGCCCCGTGTGCGAGAGAGCCATACCCTGTGCACGTTAAAGAACACGCTGGATGGCCTTGACGGGAGGCTACCATCTGTCTCCCAACAGCTGTTCCAGTGGGTCCCCTCCCCCAACCTTCTCTGAGCCTTCGGGGTCCATGTGACCTGGCCATTTAGCCCATGGTGTGCAAAAAAGTGCCGCTCAGAGGTAAAACAACCCAACCCAACCCGAATATGATGATTGTATTTAATATAACTCGCCACTCTAATTAGTTCCTGAAATTTCCTTCTAAATAATTCAAATTGAATATTTAAATCATTATGATTTTTTATAATTTTCCAATCGTAATCTAAAATATTATTTATTAATATAGTTAAATTTGTTTTAAATATTCCTTTATAATTCATTTGAATTTTATCTGCATCCAGTTTTAAATGAATACGTAGGAAATAATGGTCAGTTATATGTGTTTGAAAAAGGTAAGTATTTAATTTATTTGGGTTTGGTATTCTTGCAAAAATATGATCTAAGCAGGTTTTTGCAACTTCTCTAGTTATTAACTTATTTGCAACATAGAATCCTACGTGATTAATCACATTTATACATTTTTCGTTTATTAGATCCCTAGCTTTGATGTCTATATTCATATCACTAGTTATAATAACGTAATTTTTATTTATTGTATTTATCTTACATTCTAATTCTTCAATAAAATATGACACCGAACATGGAACTTTTGCTACTTGTTATGACTTTTATTATGAAACCGAACATGGAACTTTCATTATTTGTTATGATTCCTATTATGACGTTGAACATGGAACTTTTGTTACTTCTAATGATTCTTATTACGACAACGAACATGAAACTTCGTTATTCGTTATGATTCCTATTATGACGTTGAACATGAAACTTTTGTTACTTCTAATGATTCTTATTACGACAACGAACATGAAACTTCGTTATTCGTTATGATTCCTATTATGACGTTGAACATGAAACTTTTGTTACTTCTAATGATTCTTATTATGACAACGAACATGAAACTTTCGTTATTTGTTATGATTCCTATTATGACGTTGAACATGAAACTTTTGTTACTTCTAATGATTCTTATTATGACAACGAGCATGAAACTTTCGCTATTTGTTATGATTCCTATTATGACATTGAACATGAAACTTTTGTTACTTCTAATGATTCTTATTATGACAACGAACATGAAACTTTCGTTATTTGTTATGATTCCTATTATGACGTTGAACATTAAACTTTTTTTACTTCTAATGATTCTTATTATGACAACGAGCATGAAACTTTCGTTATTCGTTCAGTTATGACTCTGACGGAAATAAAAAAAAATACGTCAATCACATATAAATCATCTCAAACAAACTCGGTAAATGTGGTCATTGCGTCTTTTTTTCATTTCCTTTCATTTTTATTTTTTTTTTTTTTTTCAATCTTTCTCTATTGCCTTTCTACTCTTTATAAGTTCGTCGCTTCAACTCCACGCTTATCATTTATTATTGCTTCTCACAACTTCTTTCATTATATTTCCCTTGATTCATTTTTAATCTAATGTCATGTGCATATTTTTTCGCACTGAATTCATTTTTCTTCTTTGCTATTTATTTTCTCATTTGTTCTACATTTCGATCCAAAAAAGAAAGGCAACAGTGCACCGCACCGCCTTTCTTCTGTTGTTGTTTTTACCTCTTTTTACAGTTATAAATTCACAACTTTTCCTTCCAGCCATTCTTCCTAACTCTTTTATCTACTTCCGGTCTTTAGCACTTGGCCCTTCCTTCTTCACTTCCTTTTCACTTAATCTCTCCATCCCTTGATGTAGCGGATGATTCTTTTTCCCTTCTCCTCCTCATCTTCCCGATGTATCATCCACGAACAGATGCACAAACACACATCGCTTCATACAAATGAACACAGACGCACACAAACCCAGCAAGAAGACTCAGAAAGGGAGGAAGAGAGAGACAGAAAAGACGAATAGACAGACAGACGAAACTCGGCAACTAATCGCTGATGTGGCTCATCAACTCTCGACCTTTGAATCCTATGAGACAGAAAAATCGCGAATGCTATCTTTCATGTATAACGAAGTCAACCTTTCGTGCATAATTACAGAGTCATTAAAGCACTGAGTCCCCGCTGCGGCTGTGCAGAGGGGGAGGAGGAGGTTGAAGACTTGGTGGGTGGGAACACTTCGGGAGGGAGGGAGCAAACGACCAAGGAACATCATCGTCGTCTTCCTTTGACTCGCTGATCGTCATCTTCGAGTCTGTAATGTTGGTATCCCAGTGTGCTTCATGATGATACGTCTCTGAAGCATCCTCTCTTCCAGTGCCAAAGGTCCAAGTAGTCTAGAGTTAATTGTCACCGGGTCTCTTAATGCGAGTATAGACCCAGCAGCGTAGGAGGTAAAGTGAGTGGCGTTAATCACTTCGCAGATGAAACCCTTTGCTAAATGAGACTTGGTAAGCTTCCAGCTGTTGAATATCTAGGAACGGAATGTGTACGAACGTGGCCCGTGATGCTCTAATTAGCATTCACTTTTAGGCATTCGACACTGGCGGCACTCGTCACGGAAATATTCCGTACTAGTTCAAAGATAGAGCTTACAATTCTCCACGGAGGAAGGTTTAATTTAGTTCGGAATAATATTCTCACTTTCTCACGGATATTAATACTTTTCTAGAAGTGAACTCTACGGTTACTATTTCAATAAAGTTTATATATCGTCAAGGATAAAGTATGTAATCATCCACAAACTCAAACTTATCCACGAGAGAGTTTAAGTATTTGGACAGCTCTCATGACAACAGATAAAGTCAGAGCCAGATCTAGAGGAAACAGAAAGGTGAAATATACTGCATTCGAAATACCAGGCTCACCACCCCTTATTGTGTAGCATATTACACAATGAGGAAATATATACAGATTTGGGTTGTTTTTACCTCTGAGCGGCATTTTTTTGCACACCATGGGCTAAATGGCCAGGTCACATGGGCCCCGAAGGCTCAGAGAAAGTTGGGGGAGGGGCCCCACTGGAACAGCTGTTGGGAGACAGGTGGTAGCCTCCCGTCAAGGCCATCCAGCGTGTTCTTTAACGTGCACAGGGTATGGCTCTCCCGCACATGGGGCCAAGGCTTAACGTCCCATCCGACGGACGGCGGCCTTTCCAAGCCCATCGATGTCCCCTACTGACCGTGGTCAGGGCGGGGAATTTTGCGGAGAATATATACAGAAATAAAGGTGCGAAATAGATAAAAGGAATAGCAATTCATCTGTAAGAAGTTGTAATAAAGTTTTCGTTATTGTAATTATATTGGAAAATAGCAGAAACTACTGCTGCTATTGCCATATGTACAGGGTGTCCCTGAATTCATGGTCCAAACGTGAGGGGATGGTAGTACACACCAAACCCACCAATATTCGTCGTAGAATATGCGGCCGCAAACGCAGTGAGGAGTCGGAAATGAATGACAGACACAGAGGTTTCCAGAGTGACATTTATTCGAGATCATTACAACAAATGCTCAAACGTCCGCCCACCAACGTTGATACAGGCGGCACAACGGCGGAGTAGTGATCGGCGTACCTGCTCGTAAACACCGGGCTTGTCGCGCACATTGGCGGCTGAGAATACTGAGGTTTGGCCGATCCAACGCTTTTAAGCCGTGCCGCCATGTCTGCGCCCCCTACCGGACACCGGGCTGCGTTTGCGGCCGCATATTCCATGACGAATATTGGTGGATTCGGTGTGTACTACCATCCCCTCACGTTTGTGACATGAATTCAGGGACACCCTGTATATATTGCTAAAATTACTACTGGTTTGAAATATCCCACCAACTCCTCTTTCTGGAGGGTTTTTGTTGCATTGCTTTTATTTAAAATGTAATTTATTATGATAAACATCCACTTTCGAGCTCAACATGAGTTTGAAGTAGAGTAATGGAGGCCAGAAATTATTGAACTTGGGCAGACCCGGATCTGGAAAAAATATTGAGGAAAATCCAAGAAACACAATCCAGCCTGAAAAAATGTAAATTGGGAGGGGGGGGGGGGGGCAAAGAGACTGGATTTCCAATGCACTATAACATGTCCCTCTCCGTTTTATAAAATAATATAATAATAATAATAAATAATACCCCCTCAAGCAGCTGCTTGCCACAGAGATCTGACAGGAGCCTGCCAGTTTATATGCCATAGTAGAAGGTCTGAGAGGATGGCAGGACCTCAGCAGAAAAACGACACATACATCCATGCCTTATCCGGGGCTGAACCCAGGTCCCGTAGATCAGTAGCCAAGCGTGCTAACCACTCGGCCACGGGACGGCTCTCTTTATGGGTCTTTAAAATTAAATTCTTCAAAAATTCATGAAACATATGTTTAATAATTTTTGGCTTCATTATCCTTACTAGCATTCTAAAAACGGGGGCACATGGTTCCCTGGCTCTCCTCTCTATATCCACAGGATATGGCTCTCCTGCGTACGGAACCACAATTTGATGTCCCATCCAGACAACAGCGGCCATTTAAAGACCATGGGACCCTTTCTTACCTAAGAAAAAGTGATTGTTTGCGGGCATAAATCTTAACTCTGAAACAGTTGGGACTCCAACCTGGGAACTGCAGATTACGAGCCTAGAGCGCTACCGACTAAGCCATCCTAACCACCTAAGATACATAGAATCCTTCTCTGCACACCAAATCGGAGAACATATCTCCTTCTGCACACACTCTCTCAGTGCATATCTCCTTCTACACACTATCTCTGAGTACATATCTCCTTCTACACACTATCTCTGAGTACATATCTCCTTCTACACACTATCTCTGAGTACATATCTCCTTCTACACACTATCTCTGAGTACATATCTCCTTTTGCACACTGTCTCCGGGTACATTTCTCTTTTTGAACGCTATCTCTGAGCACATGCGTAGTAGCATAAATGGGAGTTGTGGGCCAGTAAATGGGGCCACAGAATTCTATAAAAATCCATAGGAAAAGTTATGGGGGATGAGGTAAAAAGTATGTTTCTTGTGGTTTTTTGTGAAAATATGTGTGAAAATTAGAAAAAACCGGGGTGTTTTTTAGCATGTGAAAAACTAATTTAGGTTTTTTTTTAAAAGATGAGGTTTAAACTAATTTGTGAATTAGTTTAAATGGATTAGTTTGAAATGAGGTGTGTGTATATGAGATAAAAAATGATGTGGTTTGTTGAGTTTTCGTACACTTACTGGATACCGCAGAATCAAAACTTTCTAAGCAAAGTCCAAAGTGTTTATTCTGTTATCAAAGAAGAATATTAAAAGTTTTATCCAAAAGAGAATAAATTTCTTATCATAGAAAAAATATTAAAACTTTTAATCAAAGTCCAAAGTAATTATTTTGCTACAAGAATATTAAAAACTTGTATCTAAGCAACGTTTAAGTAATAATTTTGCTATTAAACAATAATATTCAAACTTTTATCTAATAAAAGTCCAAAGTAATAATTCTGCTATCAAAACGAAACTTTGTGAAGTGTATGATAATTTAAAATAGAAAAATATTATCAAAGTTCAAGTAATAATTTTGCTACAAGAATATTAAAACTTATTACCGAAAGTCCACGTAATAATTCCCGTTCCAGCTTTACAATTAAATGTATTTAAATCGTACTTATCTTATTGCCGTCCCATGGCCGAGTGGTTAGCGCGCCTGGCTACTGATCTAAGGGGCCTTTGTTCGAGTCCCGGGTAAGGCATGGCTGTTTGTGTCGTTTCTCTGCTGAGGTCCTGCCATCCTCTCAGACCTTCTACTATGGCATATAAACTGACAGGCTCCTGTCAGACCTCTGTGGCAAGCAGCTGCTTGAGGGGGTATTTATTTTTTATCTTAGATTGGGACTCTATACCGAAAGGGGAACTCAAACTGACTTCGAATCGCTAGAAATCTTTCTTAAATACTCAAGCGAAATTTAAAAACCTAAACTGAATAAATTTCTTGTCATAGAAGAATATTAAAATTTTCATCTAATCAAAGTTCAAGTAATAATTTTGCTATAAGAATATTAAAACTTTTATCTAACTAAAGTCCACGTAATAATTCCCGTTCCAGCTTTACAATTAAATCTATTTAAAAGGTACTTACTTTAGATTGGGACTCTATACCGGAGAGGAAAGTCAATGTGACTTGGAATCGCTTGAGACCCTTCTTAAATACTCAACAGAACCAAAACTGAATCTTGAACTTTGGGTTTAGATAAAAAAAAAATCGGTTTGATAGCAAAGTCCAAGTAATAATTTTGGTAATCAAACCGAAATGTTTATCCAAAACCAAAGTTCAAGATTCAGTAGCAAAGTCTAAGTAATAATTTTGCTATCAAACCGAAATGTTTATCCAAAAACAAAGTTCAAGATTCAGTAGCAAATTCCAACTAATAATTTTGCTATCAAACCAAAATTTTTCTCCAAAACCGAAGTTCAAGATTCAGTATCAAAGTCCAAGTAATAATTTTGGTAATCAAACCGAAATGTTTATCCAAAACCAAAGTTCAAGATTCAGTAGCAAATTCCAAGTAATAACTTTGCTATCAAACCAAAATTTTTATCCAAAACCAAAGTTTAAGATTCAGTAGCAAAGTCCAAGTAATAATTTTTATCCAAAACCAAAGTTCAAGATTCAGTAGCAAAGTCCAAGTAATAATTTTTATCCAAAACCAAAGTTTAAGATTCAGTAGCAAAGTCCAAGTAATAATTTTTATCCAAAACCAAAGTTTAAGATTCAGTAGCAAAGTCCAAGTAATAATTTTTATCCAAAACCAAAGTTTAAGATTCAGTAGCAAAGTCCAAGTAATAATTTTTATCCAAAACCAAAGTTTAAGATTCAGTAGCAAAGTCCAAGTAATAATTTTTATCCAAAACCAAAGTTTAAGATTCAGTAGCAAAGTCCAAGTAATAATTTTTATCCAAAACCAAAGTTTAAGATTCAGTAGCAAAGTCCAAGTAATAATTTTTATCCAAAACCAAAGTTTAAGATTCAGTAGCAAAGTCCAAGTAATAATTTTGCTATCAAACCAAAATTTTTATCCAAAACCAAAGTTCAAGATTCAGTAGCAAAGTCCAAGTAATAATTTTTATCCAAAACCAAAGTTTAAGATTCAGTAGCAAAGTCCAAGTAATAATTTTTATCCAAAACCAAAGTTTAAGATTCAGTAGCAAAGTCCAAGTAATAATTTTTATCCAAAACCAAAGTTCAAGATTCAGTAGCAAAGTCCAAGTAATAATTTTGCTATCAAACCAAAATTTTTATCCAAAACCAAAGTTCAAGATTCAGTAGCAAAGTCCAAGTAATAATTTTTATCCAAAACCAAAGTTCAAGATTCAGTAGCAAAGTCCAAGTAATAATTTTTATCCAAAACCAAAGTTCAAGATTCAGTAGCAAAGTCCAAGTAATAATTTTTATCCAAAACCAAAGTTTAAGATTCAGTAGCAAAGTCCAAGTAATAATTTTTATCCAAAACCAAAGTTTAAGATTCAATAGCAAAGTCCAAGTAATCATTTTTATCCAAAACCAAAGTTTAAGATTCAGTAGCAAAGTCCAAGTAATAATTTTTATCCAAAACCAAAGTTTAAGATTCAGTAGCAAAGTCCAAGTAATAATTTTGCTATCAAACCAAAATTTTTATCCAAAACCAAAGTTCAAGATTCAGTAGCAAAGTCCAAGTAATAATTTTTATCCAAAACCAAAGTTCAAGATTCAGTAGCAAAGTCCAAGTAATAATTTTTATCCAAAACCAAAGTTTAAGATTCAGTAGCAAAGTCCAAGTAATAATTTTTATCCAAAACCAAAGTTTAAGATTCAGTAGCAAAGTCCAAGTAATAATTTTTATCCAAAACCAAAGTTCAAGATTCAGTAGCAAAGTCCAAGTAATAATTTTGCTATCAAACCAAAATTTTTATCCAAAACCAAAGTTCAAGATTCAGTAGCAAAGTCCAAGTAATAATTTTTATCCAAAACCAAAGTTCAAGATTCAGTAGCAAAGTCCAAGTAATAATTTTTATCCAAAACCAAAGTTCAAGATTCAGTAGCAAAGTCCAAGTAATAATTTTGCTATCAAACCAAAATTTTTATCCAAAACCAAAGTTCAAGATTCAGTAGCAAAGTCCAAGTAATAATTTTTATCCAAAACCAAAGTTCAAGATTCAGTAGCAAAGTCCAAGTAATAATTTTTATCCAAAACCAAAGTTTAAGATTCAGTAGCAAAGTCCAAGTAATAATTTTGCTATCAAACCAAAATTTTTATCCAAAACCAAAGTTCAAGATTCAGTAGCAAAGTCCAAGTAATAATTTTTATCCAAAACCAAAGTTCAAGATTCAGTAGCAAAGTCCAAGTAATAATTTTTATCCAAAACCAAAGTTCTAGATTCAGTAGCAAAGTCCAAGTAATAATTTTTATCCAAAACCAAAGTTTAAGATTCAGTAGCAAAGTCCAAGTAATAATTTTTATCCAAAACCAAAGTTTAAGATTCAGTAGCAAAGTCCAAGTAATAATTTTTATCCAAAACCAAAGTTTAAGATTCAGTAGCAAAGTCCAAGTAATAATTTTTATCCAAAACCAAAGTTTAAGATTCAGTAGCAAAGTCCAAGTAATAATTTTTATCCAAAACCAAAGTTTAAGATTCAGTAGCAAAGTCCAAGTAATAATTTTTATCCAAAACCAAAGTTCAAGATTCAGTAGCAAAGTCCAAGTAATAATTTTTATCCAAAACCAAAGTTTAAGATTCAGTAGCAAAGTCCAAGTAATAATTTTTATCCAAAACCAAAGTTCAAGATTCAGTAGCAAAGTCCAAGTAATAATTTTGCTATCAAACCAAAATTTTTATCCAAAACCAAAGTTCAAGATTCAGTAGCAAAGTCCAAGTAATAATTTTTATCCAAAACCAAAGTTCAAGATTCAGTAGCAAAGTCCAAGTAATAATTTTTATCCAAAACCAAAGTTCAAGATTCAGTAGCAAAGTCCAAGTAATAATTTTAATCCAAAACCAAAGTTCAAGATTCAGTAGCAAAGTCCAAGTAATAATTTTTATCCAAAACCAAAGTTTAAGATTCAGTAGCAAAGTCCAAGTACTAATTTTTATCCAAAACCAAAGTTTAAGATTCAGTAGCAAAGGCCAAGTAATAATTTTTATCCAAAACCAAAGTTCAAGATTCAGTAGCAAAGTCCAAGTGATAATTTTGCTATCAAACCAAAATTTTTATCCAAAACCAAAGTTCAAGATTCAGTAGCAAAGTCCAAGTAATAATTTTTATCCAAAACCAAAGTTCAAGATTCAGTAGCAAAGTCCAAGTAATAATTTTTATCCAAAACCAAAGTTCAAGATTCAGTAGCAAAGTCCAAGTAATAATTTTTATCCAAAACCAAAGTTTAAGATTCAGTAGCAAAGTCCAAGTAATAATTTTGCTATCAAACCAAAATTTTTATCCAAAGCCAAAGTTCAAGATTCAGTAGCAAAGTCCAAGTAATAATTTTTATCCAAAACCAAAGTTCAAGATTCAGTAGCAAAGTCCAAGTAATAATTTTTATCCAAAACCAAAGTTCAAGATTCAGTAGCAAAGTCCAAGTAATAATTTTTATCCAAAACCAAAGTTTAAGATTCAGTAGCAAAGTCCAAGTAATAATTTTTATCCAAAACCAAAGTTTAAGATTCAGTAGCAAAGTCCAAGTAATAATTTTTATCCAAAACCAAAGTTTAAGATTCAGTAGCAAAGTCCAAGTAATAATTTTTATCCAAAACCAAAGTTTAAGATTCAGTAGCAAAGTCCAAGTAATAATTTTTATCCAAAACCAAAGTTTAAGATTCAGTAGCAAAGTCCAAGTAATAATTTTTATCCAAAACCAAAGTTCAAGATTCAGTAGCAAAGTCCAAGTAATAATTTTTATCCAAAACCAAAGTTTAAGATTCAGTAGCAAAGTCCAAGTAATAATTTTTATCCAAAACCAAAGTTTAAGATTCAGTAGCAAAGTCCAAGTAATAATTTTTATCCAAAACCAAAGTTCAAGTTTCAGTAGCAAAGTCCAAGTAATAATTTTGCTATCAAACCAAAATTTTTATCCAAAACCAAAGTTCAAGATTCAGTAGCAAAGTCCAAGTAATAATTTTTATCCAAAACCAAAGTTCAAGATTCAGTAGCAAAGTCCAAGTAATAATTTTTATCCAAAACCAAAGTTCAAGATTCAGTAGCAAAGTCCAAGTAATAATTTTAATCCAAAACCAAAGTTCAAGATTCAGTAGCAAAGTCCAAGTAATAATTTTTATCCAAAACCAAAGTTTAAGATTCAGTAGCAAAGTCCAAGTAATAATTTTTATCCAAAACCAAAGTTTAAGATTCAGTAGCAAAGGCCAAGTAATAATTTTTATCCAAAACCAAAGTTCAAGATTCAGTAGCAAAGTCCAAGTAATAATTTTGCTATCAAACCAAAATTTTTATCCAAAACCAAAGTTCAAGATTCAGTAGCAAAGTCCAAGTAATAATTTTTATCCAAAACCAAAGTTCAAGATTCAGTAGCAAAGTCCAAGTAATAATTTTTATCCAAAACCAAAGTTCAAGATTCAGTAGCAAAGTCCAAGTAATAATTTTTATCCAAAACCAAAGTTCAAGATTCAGTAGCAAAGTCCAAGTAATAATTTTTATCCAAAACCAAAGTTTAAGATTCAGTAGCAAAGTCCAAGTAATAATTTTTATCCAAAACCAAAGTTTAAGATTCAGTAGCAAAGTCCAAGTAATAATTTTTATCCAAAACCAAAGTTTAAGATTCAATAGCAAAGTCCAAGTAATAATTTTTATTCAAAACCAAAGTTCAAGATTCAGTAGCAAAGTCCAAGTAATAATTTTTATCCAAAACCAAAGTTCAAGATTCAGTAGCAAAGTCCAAGTAATAATTTTTATCTAAAACCAAAGTTCAAGATTCAGTAGCAAAGTCCAAGTAATAATTTTTATTCAAAACCAAAGTTCAAGATTCAGTAGCAAAGTCCAAGTAATAATTTTTATCCAAAACCAAAGTTTAAAATTCAGTAGCAAAGTCCAAGTAATAATTTTTATCCAAAACCAAAGTTTAAGATTCAGTAGCAAAGTCCAAGTAATAATTTTTATCCAAAACCAAAGTTTAAGATTCAGTAGCAAAGTCCAAGTAATAATTTTTATCCAAAACCAAAGTTTAAGATTCAGTAGCAAAGTCCAAGTAATAATTTTTATCCAAAACCAAAGTTTAAGATTCAGTAGCAAAGTCCAAGTAATAATTTTTATCCAAAACCAAAGTTTAAGATTCAGTAGCAAAGTCCAAGTAATAATTTTTATCCAAAACCAAAGTTCAAGATTCAGTAGCAAAGTCCAAGTAATAATTTTGCTATCAAACCAAAATTTTTATCCAAAACCAAAGTTCAAGATTCAGTAGCAAAGTCCAAATAATAATTTTTATCCAAAACCAAAGTTCAAGATTCAGTAGCAAAGTCTAAGTAATAATTTTTATCCAAAACCAAAGTTTAAGATTCAGTAGCAAAGTCCAAGTAATAATTTTTATCCAAAACCAAAGTTTAAGATTCAGTAGCAAAGTCCAAGTAATAATTTTTATCCAAAACCAAAGTTCAAGATTCAGTAGGAAAGTCCAAGTAATAATTTTTATCCAAAACCAAAGTTCAAGATTCAGCAGCAAAGTCCAAGTAATAATTTTTATCCAAAACCAAAGTTTAAGATTCAGTAGCAAAGTCCAAGTAATAATTTTTATCCAAAACCAAAGTTTAAGATTCAGTAGCAAAGTCCAAGTAATAATTTTTATCCAAAACCAAAGTTTAAGATTCAGTAGCAAAGTCCAAGTAATAATTTTTATCCAAAACCAAAGTTTAAGATTCAGTAGCAAAGTCCAAGTAATAATTTTTATCCAAAACCAAAGTTTAAGATTCAGTAGCAAAGTCCAAGTAATAATTTTGCTATGAAACCAAAATTTTTATCCAAAACCAAAGTTCAAGATTCAGTAGCAAAGTCCAAGTAATAATTTTTATCCAAAACCAAAGTTTAAGATTCAGTAGCAAAGTCCAAGTAATAATTTTTATCCAAAACCAAAGTTCAAGATTCAGTAGCAAAGTCCAAGTAATAATTTTTATCCAAAACCAAAGTTTAAGATTCAGTAGCAAAGTCCAAGTAATAATTTTTATCCAAAAGCAAAGTTCAAGATTCAGTAGCAAAGTCCATGTAATAATTTTGCTATCAAACCGAAATTTTTATCCAAAACCAGAGTTCAGGTCTCAGTAGCAAAGTCCAAGTAATAATTTTGCTATCAAACCGAAATTTTTATCCAAAACCAAAGTTCAAGATTCAGTTTTGGTTCTGTGGAGTATTTAAGAAGGGTCTCAAGCGATTCCAAGTCCCTTTGACCTTCCCCTCCTGAAGAGTAAGTAGTTATTTTTGTATGTTTTTTGTGTTTTTTTTTTCAAAGTTGCTTAGTTGAATCGCTGGTCGCCCGTTGGTGCGAGTGACCGTCAATTTTCAAAGTCCAGGATTCACTAGAGAAGTTTGAAAAAATGTCTCCTGAAGTGAAAAAAAAAATCCTTAAACAATATTTGAACGGATCAGAATTTTTAGGATCTTCAACAACATTTGAACGGATTAATTGAAATTTTCTCTTAAAACATTTCATCAGATTCAATTAGAAGTGCGGAACGTAGATATTTTTTTAAACGTGCAAATAGATGTAAATTTTGATTGTGTTTAAAATAGTTTTTTAGCCAACAACTAAAAGTTTTCCCTCTAGTGGTTGTATAGTTGCTTTCCATTCTGAGACAATTACGCAATATACGTGATATAATTCGTTTGGCGGTCTATTTAATTTAAATCGCATTTCGATATCAGCAGTTGCTGATAATTCATATAGATGTGATTCGTATTTGCTGACATCGAAGTGGAATATCGGATACAGTTTCATAAAATCTTGGTAAATGACTTGTGTACCCAATATGGTACACAAGTCATACGATATCCATATTTTAAAAATATTTAATGATTAATGAAATTATTTACCGTTTAAATTAAAAAATATTTAATGATTAATGAAATATTTAATGTTGGTAAATGACTTGTGTACGAAGGAAAGTTCCCGCCCAACATAACGAGAGGGGTTGATCGCATTCTAATTCACTGTTCTATTGTCGAATCTTCCTCTTGATATCGATATTTTTTGTTCGATATCCATATTTTTTGCAGCTAAAAAGCTCATAGTTTTGCAAGTACTTGTAGTGATGGTTCTTGTAGTGGTAGGTATGGTTCTTGTAGTGATGGTTCTTGTAGTGTAGTGATGGTTCTTGTAGTGATGGTACTTGTAGTGATTGAAGTGAGATATTTCAAATTTATACAACGTAACCCCAACTCTCTGAATAATGTCTTTGTCGTCACTTTTTTCTACTTTTATGGTATGTTTTACACCGCGAAACACTTTATCCACGTCTCGGCAGAATCCAAACAGCCGATTCAGTGGTAAGAATACACTTACGTTTTGACTATTTTTTGCAATTTCATATCTGTCCGAGAATCCTTGATTGAATTCAGAATTTTTCTTCAACGCTTGTGCAAAATCCTTTATTTTTTTATTCGTGTCCAGTTTATTTTCGCCTCCGTCGTACAAATACTTATTCATTTTCGAACTGTTTGCCGTATCTTTGAACCACATCATTCTTGTGGCAGCACTGTGTGAAAAGTCTTCGGTGAAATTAATTAAATTGTGAATCGTGGTCGTCACTCCTGGCAATTCAAAATCTTCCAATTCTCTGTTTTCTATATAATATTGAGCTCTCTTAAAAAATGTTGTACCCGTTATTGACCATCGTAACTACAACATTGCCGCCGATATCAGACCCATCTAATTTCAATATTTTGCCTCTGACATGTATATAACTATTGTGCGGATGTAGAAAATCGTCCATATCTTTGGTAAATATTTCGTATTTTTCTAGATTTTTAACATTCACATTGGTTTCTCGATATTCCAAGTACTCGTATTTTGTCGTGGAATTATCGTCTATTGAGTCTTCGAACAAATTCCAGTAAGTAGCTTCAACGTTCATCCTATACTTACTTTACGATTTTATGATTTTTAGGCCATTTCCGTAAATTAACTGATTAAGAATATTTCTGCTTTTAGGGGATATTTTATCGTTTTTTCGAACGATAGGCGACGGTTTTATATGAAATATTTTAATTCGCTTTCTCAGTATAACGAGTACAGAAACGAGTACCAAACGAGGTGGTCAGCAACAGCTGACCCTATATTGGCTTTGAAACGTGGATATAAATAAATTAAAGAGGCATTACTTGAACTATCCATTTCTTCTCATGAAAAACCTATTTCTAAATTAGAGAGCTCATCATTGGCTAAAGGGCGGGGGTGGCTCAGTCGGTAGCACGCCAGGCTCGTAATCTGTAGTTCCCAGGCTCGAGTCCCAGCTTGGTCAGCGTTGAGATTTATCTGCGCAAAATTCCCCGCCCTGCCCACGATCAGTAGGGGATACCGATGGGCTTCGAAAGGCCGCCGTCCGTCGGATGGGACGTTCAGCCGTGGCCCCGTGTGCGGGAGAGCCATATCCTGTGCACGTTAAAGAACACGCTGAATGGCCTTGACGGGAGGCTACCATCTGTCTCCCAACAACTTTTCCAGTGGGTCCCCTTCCCCAACCTTCTCTGAGCCTTCGGGATCCATGTGACATGGCCATTTAGCCCATGGTGTGCAAAAAAGTGCCGCTCAGAGCTAAAACAACCCAATCCTTCCAATAACGTTTTCTGCTTCCTTGGGATCTTTGTGACCTGACCATTCAGTCCGTTGTGTGCAAAAAAATACGACTCAGAGACAAATCAACATGAATTAAAACCAACACATTTTGGTCCACATTTCCAGAATAATTCTTTCATTTGAAAAGTGCCACTTAGAGATCAAATCACCCAACCCTCTCTTTCATTTCTAATGGACAGTTCAGTTAGCAATAAATTTCCCACCAAATCTCCAAATCATCAAAGGAGAAAATCTGCATCGATTTTGCTAATTAACCGTTACTAGTCGACGCACGATTTCTCCCTCCCCCCTCCCCCTCCGCCTCTCCGCCATCTCCCCCCCCTCCCCATCATCTCCAATGACAGAATCGCTGACGCAAGGAAGCAGACTCTAAAAGAAAACGAAATTTCTGCAAAGAGAGAGAAAATGGCACAAATCATTTTACCGTCCTTCATCTCAATTTGCATACCGAGTTATGAAGCCAAACAGTTTTGTGTTTTTCTTTTTTATTTTTCGCTTCCCAAAAGTTTCCCAGTCGAGACCGAAACGCTCCCGAGCTATTCCAGAAAGAGAAAGAGCATTATTACGTCTGAGTAACGACGAGAGCCATCGGAGTCAGAAGTGTGGAAAAATGGTTCACGAGAGCTCGAACGAATAAGCTCGGCTCCGTCCTACTGAGTCTGTCTGTTTATGACTGCCGGCATTAACTGTGACGCGAGAGCTAGAAGTGAACATAACTGAAATCTTTATGGGAAGAAAAGAAATAAATCAAATGGCACGTCTAAAGCCTTCCTTTATCTTATGAGAGTTTTTTTTTCGTCTTATTTGTATTATTGTTTTTCTTAGAAGCAAAAATATGTGCTTTGATAAAAGGTCTTTGCACTCTCGCCGAGGCCTGGTGGGTGCGAAGTGGAAAGACATTTTATCAAAGTATAGTTTCGGAAAATTGTCGCTATTAGCTATCGCCAGAGTAGGAAGCGGAAATGATTTCTCTCTTCATTTATGTAAAAGAGGGAAATTTGGAAAGAGTGGAGTGGTGCTGCACCTTGTAAAGATTGTTGGAAAATGGTCGGCGTAAATAATGGATTTTTTTACTCACTCGCGTCAATAGGAAAATGATTTTTCTTTCTTTTAACGCGACGTTAAATTTTATGTTTGGTTTTATACGTTTAGCATAAACGAAACGCAAATGCGTTTTCGAAAAATTTGTTCCAAATGCGATGATTTATTGTCATTTATTTTTTTCGCAACGTTTCTTTTTAAACGTTTTTTGCAGAACGAAATGGAATTCAAATATTTTCTCAGGGAGAAATTTTCTCACGCAAGCAAGACTCACAAGAACCTGGTGAATATAAATCTCCAAAAGTTTCCTTGTTTTACTTGCGTTATTGTTTATCATAGAACCATGAGTTAATTGGTCAGGTGGCAAGGATTCCACGTAAGGCCACCCCCAAAATATTTTTGCATCTTTAAAAGAATATTAATTTCCGTCCTCAGTTGGTTCCGAATTTTCTTTCTCTTAAGCTATTTTTTCCTCCCCAAAACACAAAATTATTTGTGCCACGAGAGGAGGGGCGGGGGTGGCTCAGTCGGTAGCGAGCCAGGCTCATAATCTGTAGTTCCCAGGTTCGAGTCCCAGCTGGGTCAGTGTTGAGATTTATCTCCGCAAAAATTCCCCGCCCTGCCCACGGTCAGTAGGGGACACCGATGGGCTTGGAAAAGCCGCCGTACGTCGGATGGGACGTTAAGCCATGGCCCCGTGTGCGGGAGAGACATACCCTGTGCACGTTAAAGAACACGCTGGATGGCCTTGACGGGAGGCTACCATCTGTCTCCCAACAGCTGTTCCAGTGGGTCCCCTCTCCCAACCTTCTTTGAGCCTTCGGGGTCCATGTGACCTGGCCATTTAGCCCATGGTGTGCAAAAAAGTGCCGCTCAGAGGTGAAGCAACCCGAAGCCACGAGAGGAAAGAAATTTTGAAAATCAAAAAAACATGCTTCCTCCCCCTCTATGAGCTGTTTCTTCTGCTCTTCCTCCCCCTATGAGCTGTTTCTTCTGCTCTTCCTCCCCCCTATGAGCTGTTTCTTCTGCTCTTCCTCTACCTCTATGAGCTGTTTCTTCTGCTCTTCCTCCCCCTATGAGCTGTTTCTTCTGCTCTTCCTCCCCCCTATGAGCTGTTTCTTCTGCTCTTCCTCTACCTCTATGAGCTGTTTCTTCTGCTCTTCCTCCCCCTATGAGCTGTTCTTCTACTCTTCCTCCCTCCTATCAGCTGTTTCTTCTGCTCTTCCTCCCCTATGAGCTGTTTCTTCTGCTCTTCCTCACCCTATGAGCTGTTTCTTCTGCTCTGCCTCTCCCTCTATGAGCTGTTTCTTCTGCTCTTCCTCCTTCTATGAGCTGTTTCTTCTGCTCTTCCTCTCCCCCTATGAACTGTTTCTTCTGCTCTTCCTCCCCCTATGAGCTGTTTCTTCTGCTCTTCCTCCCCCTATGAGCTGTTTCTTCTGCTCTTCCTCTCCCCCTATGAGCTGTTTCTTCTGCTCTTCCTCCCCCTATGAGCTGTTTCTTTTGCTCTTCCTCCCCAATGAGGTGTTTCTTCTGCTCTTCCTCCCCAATGAGCTGTTTCTTCTGCTCTTCCTCCCCCTATGAGCTGTTTCTTCTGCTCTTCCTCCCTCCTATGAGCTGTTTCTTCTGCTCTTCCTCTACATCTATGAGCTGTTTCTTCTGCTCTTCCTCCCTCCTATGAACCGTTTCTTCTGCTCTTCCTCGTCCCTATGAGCCGTTTCTTTGCTCTTCCTCCCCAATGAGCTGTTTCTTCTGCTCTTCCTCCCTCCTAGGAGCTGTTTCTTCTGCTCTTCCTCCCTCCTAGGAGCTGTTTCTTCTGCTCTTTCTCCCCCCTACGAGCTGTTTCTTCTGCTCTTTCTCCCCCCTACGAGCTGTTTCTTTTGCTCTTCCTCCCCTATGAGCTGTTTCGTCTGCTCTTCCTCTCCCTCTATGAGCTGTTTCTTCTGCTCTTTCTCCCTCCTATGAGCTGTTTCTTCTGCTCTTCCTCCCCCTATGAGCTGTTTCTTCTGCTATTCCTCTCCCTCTATGTGCTGTTTCTTCTGCTCTTCCTCCCCCTATGAGCTGTTTCTTCTGCTCTTCCTCCCCCCTATGAGCTGTTTTTTCTGCTCTTCCTCTCCCTCTATGAGCTGTTTCTTCTGCTCTAACTCCCCCTATGAGCTGTTTCTTTTGCTCTTCCTCCCCTATGAGCTGTTTCTTCTGCTCTTCCTCCCCAATGAGCTGTTTCTTCTGCTCTTCCTCCCCCTATGAGCTGTTTCTTCTGCTCTTCCTCCCCCTATGAGCTGTTTCTTCTGCTCTTCCTCCCCCTATGAGCTGTTTCTTCTGCTCTTCCTCCTCCCTATGAGCCGTTTCTTCTGCTCTTCCTCCTCAATGACCTGTTTCTTCTGCTCTTCCTCCCTCCTATGAGCTGTTTCTTCTGCTCTTTCTCCCCCCTACGAGCTGTTTCGTCTGCTCTTCCTCCCCCTATGAGCTGTTTCTTTTGCTCTTCCTCCCCTATGAGCTGTTTCTTCTGCTCTTCCTCCCCAATGAGGTGTTTCTTCTGCTCTTTATCCCCATATGAGCTGTTTCTTCTGCTCTTCCTCCCTCCTATGAGCTGTTTCTTCTGCTCTTCCTCTACCTCTATGAGCTGTTTCTTCTGCTCTTCCTCCCTCCTATGAACCGTTTCTTCTGCTCTTCCTCCCCCTATGAGCCGTTTCTTCTGCTCTTCCTCCCCCTATGTGCCGTTTCTTCTGCTCTTCCTCCCCCTATGAGCTGTTTCTTCTGCTCTTCCTCTCCCTCTATGAGCTGTTTCTTCTGCTCTTCCTCCCCCTATGAGCTGTTTCTTCTGCTCTTCCTCCCCCTATGAGCTGTTTCTTCTGCTCTTCCTCCCCCTATGAGCTGTTTCTTCTGCTCTTCCTCCTCCCTATGAGCCGTTTCTTCTGCTCTTCCTCCTCAATGACCTGTTTCTTCTGCTCTTCCTCCCTCCTATGAGCTGTTTCTTCTGCTCTTCCTCCCCCCTACGAACTGTTTCTTTTGCTCTTCCTCCCCCTATTAGCTGTTTCTTTTGCTCTTCCTCCTCTATGAGCTGTTTCTTCTGCTCTTCCTCCCCAACGAGCTGTTTCTTCTGCTCTTCCTCCCCCTACGAGCTGTTTCTTCTGCTCTTCCTCCCTCCTATGAGCTGTTTCTTCTGCTCTTTCTCCCCCCTACGAGCTGTTTCTTTTGCTCTTCCTCCCCAATGAGCTGTTTCTTCTGCTCTTCCTCCCCCTATGAGCTGTTTCTTCTGCTCTTCCTCCCTCCTACGAGCTGTTTCTTCTGCTCTTTCTCCCCCTACGAGCTGTTTCTTTTGCTCTTCCTCCCCCATATGAGCTGTTTCTTCTGCTCTTCCTCCCTCCTACGAGCTGTTTCTTTTGCTCTTCCTCCCCCATATGAGCTGTTTCTTCTGCTCTTCCTCCCTCCTATGAGCTGTTTCTTCTGCTCTTCCTCTACCTCTATGAGCTGTTTCTTCTGCTCTTCCTCCCCCTATGAGCTGTTTCTTCTGCTCTTCCTCCCCCTATGAGCTGTTTCTTCTGCTCTTCCTCCCCCCTATGAGCTGTTTCTTCTGCTCTTCCTCCCTCCTATGAGCTGTTTCTTGTGCTCTTCCTTCCCCTACGAGCTGTTTCTTCTGCTCTTCCTCCCTCCTATGAACCGTTTCTTCTGCTCTTCCTCCCTCCTATGAGCTGTTTCTTGTGCTCTTCCTTCCCCTACGAGCTGTTTCTTCTGCTCTTCCTCCCTCCTATGAACAGTTTCTTCTGCTCTTCCTCCCTCCTATGAGCTGTTTCTTGTGCTCTTCCTTCCCCTACGAGCTGTTTCTTCTGCTCTTCCTCCCTCCTATGAACCGTTTCTTCTGCTCTTCCTCCCCCTCCCCTCTATTTCAGGGGAACATATCCTACTAGGAACATAAAAAAACACGCTTTTACAGGAGAGTATATCCTAGGAACATAAAAAAACACGCTTGTGCAGGAGAGCATATCCTAGGAACATAAAAAAACACTCTTATGCAGGAGAGCATATCCTAGGTACATAAAAAAACACGCTTATGCATGGGAGCATATCCTACTAGGCACATAAAAAAACACGCTTTTGCAGGAGAGCATATCCTAGGCACATAAAAAACACGCTTTTCCAGTGGAGAATATCCTACTAAGCACATAAAAAACACTCTTTTGCAGGAGAATATACCCTAGGCACATAAAAAAATACGCTTCTGCAGGGTAACGTAACCTACAAGGCACATAAAAAACACGCTTTTGCAGGAAAGTATATCCTAGGCACATAAAAAAGCACGCTTTTGCAGTGGAGCATATCCTACTAGGCACATAAAAAACATGTTTTGCAGGAGAGTTTATCCTAGGCACATAAAAAACACGATTTTGCAGTGTAGCATATCCTACAAGGCACATAAAAAACACGCTTTTGCAGGAAAGTATATCCTAGGCACATAAAAAAACACCTTTTTGCAGTGGAGCATATCCTACTAGGCACATAAAAAACATGCTTTTGCAGGAGAGTATATCCTAGGCACATAAAAAAACACGCTTTTGCAGGGGAGCATATCCTATACACATGAAAACACGGTTTTTCAAGAGAGCCTATCCTAGACACATAAAAACACGCTTTTTCAAGAGAGCATTTCCTAGGCGCATAAAAAAACACACTTTTGGCCTTAAAGGAAGATTATTTTCATCTGTTCCCGAACGGCAGTCCAGTAAATCTACTTCCCCAACCTTCTCTGAATCCTTGAGGGTTTCTATGACGTGGCCATTTACCTCACTGAGTGCAAACAAAAGTGTCATTTAAAGGTGAAACAATATAACCAGCAAATAAATAAATATTTAATCTCACTCATGCCGTTAAAAAAGCTTTAAAATAGTGCTTATTATTCCCTATGATGACAATATGAATGCATAGAACTTTTTCCAGCGAATTTCTTTAAAACCAACTAGTTAATTTTTTTATTCTTCCAGGATTCATTAATAGCCTCAAAACTTTTTTTAACCTCTTTATTCTGAAAAACGTATTCCGCGAGTTCGACTTCCTTGTAATTGTTTCTGTTGCTGTTCCTTGCACAGAACATAAATTCATACAAAATGTCCACAATCACCTCGAACAACAAATGGGGAAAATGAAATCCATTATCTCAAACAGGAAAGCAAAAGAAATCGTACAATAATAAAAAAAAAAAAATTGCTTAAACTCCCTACAAAGGATTCCTGTAGGGAAATCAGGTATTTTTCTAAAAAAAAACCACGAAAAAACAACAAAAATCCACATTTCGACTAAACAAAAGATTCCTAATATGCGTAGCCTTAATCATAAATAATTCATGCTCTCTTTACAAAAAAATAATGAATTAAAAAAAAAAAGTAAAAAGATCACGGAGTTTAGTTTCGTGCAAAGGTACCGTAAATGAAAACAGATTTTTTTTTTTGGTCTTGGTGTTTTTTCAGTTCTGTTTCCGCTTTTTTTTTTTGTTCAGCTCTCCGCATTTTGTTCTCTAAATTGAATGAGAGCAAAGAAGAAAAGAGTTTAGAAAAGAATCGTATCCTTTCTGAATTCAGCGCTAAAAGTTTAAAAAGTAAACAAAACGACATTCATCTTCACTTGACAATGACATATTTCTCTCATCTTCATCTGAAGGCTGGAAATGGATTTATCAACAGATGAATTTTCACTGCAGCAGAGCATATTCATTCATTTATTTCCTATCTGAGAACACAGCCAATTTTCGAACGAAAAAGATTCAAGATTTTTCTCAACTAACCCTAACTTTTCCCTCGGCGAAAAGGTGAAACGTTGATGGTCTTGCAAACTATGCCGTCCGTCGGATGGAACGTTAAGCCACAACTCCTTGTGCAAGGTTGGATAGTTTCCCCTCTGAGCAGCACTTTTTTGCATACAATGAGCTAAATGGCCAGGTCAAAAGGACCCGAGGGAAGATTGGGGAAAGGGACCCGATGGAACAGCTGATGGGAGACTACCATCTGTCTCCCAATATCTGTTCCATCGGATCCCTTCCCCCAACCTTCCTTCGGGGTTCTTGTGGCCTGGCCAGGTCTTAAGGACCTGGAGGGCTCACAGAAGGTTGGGGAAAGACACTCGCTGGAACAGCTGTTGGGAGACAGATGGTAGTTTCCCAATAGCTGTTCCATCGGGTCCCTTCTCCCAACCTTCCTTCGGGGTTCTTGTGGCCTGGCCAGGTCTTAAGGACCTCGAGGGCTCACAGAAGGTTGGGGAAAGGGACTCGCTGGAACAGCTGTTGGGAGACAGATGGTAGTTTCCCAATAGCTGTTCCATCGGGTCCCTTCCCCCAGCCTTCCTTCGGGGTTCTTGTGGCCTGGCCAGGTCTTAAGGACCTCGAGGGCTCACAGAAGGTTGGGGAAAGGGACTCGCTGGAACAGCTGTTGGGAGACAGATGGTAGTTTCCCAATAGCTGTTCCATCGGGTCCCTTCCCCCAGCCTTCCTTCGGGGTTCTTGTGGCCTGGCCAGATCTTAAGGAACTGGAGGGCTCACAGAAGGTTGGGGAAAGGGACTCGCTGGAACAGCTGTTGGGAGACAGATGGTAGTTTCCCAATAGCTGTTCCATCGGGTCCCTTTCCCCAACCTTCCTTCGGGGTTCTTGTGGCCTGGCCAGGTCTTAAGGACCTCGAGGGCTCACAGAAGGTTGGGGAAAGGGACTCGCTGGAACAGCTGTTGGGAGACAGATGGTAGTTTCCCAATAGCTGTTCCATCGGGTCCCTTCCCCCAGCCTTCCTTCGGGGTTCTTGTGGCCTGGCCAGGTCTTAAGGACCTCGAGGGCTCACAGAAGGTTGGGGAAAGGGACTCGCTGGAACAGCTGTTGGGAGACAGATGGTAGTTTCCCAATAGCTGTTCCATCGGGTCCCTTCCCCCAACCTTCCTTCGGGGTTCTTGTGGCCTAGCCAGGTCTTAAGGACCTGGAGGGCTCACAGAAGGTTGGGGAAAGGGACTCGCTGGAACAGCTGTTGGGAGACAGATGGTAGTTTCCCAATAGCTGTTCCATCGGGTCCCTGCCCCCAACCTTCCTTTGGGGTTCTTGTGGCCTGGCCAGGTCTTAAGGACCTCGAGGGCTCACAGAAGGTTGGGGAAAGGGACTCGCTGGAACAGCTGTTGGGAGACAGATGGTAGTTTCCCAAAAGCTGTTCCATCGGGTCCCTGCCCCCAACCTTCCTTTGGGGTTCTTGTGGCCTGGCCAGGTCTTAAGGACCTCGAGGGCTCACAGAAGGTTGGGGAAAGGGACTCGCTGGAACAGCTGTTGGGAGACAGATGGTAGTCTCCCAAAAGCTGTTCCATCGGGTCCCTGCCCCCAACCTTCCTTCGGGGTTCTTGTGGCCTGGCCAGGTCTTAAGGACCTCGAGGGCTCACAGAAGGTTGGGGAAAGGGACTCGCTGGAACAGCTGTTGGGAGACAGATGGTAGTCTCCCAAAAGCTGTTCCATCAGGTCACCTCCCCCAATAGCTGTTCCATCGGTATCTTCCCCCAACCTTCCCTCGGGGCCTTTGTCACCAGCCCAGGTCACAAGGACCCCAAGGGCTCAGAAAAGGTTGGGGGAGGAGACCCGATGGAACAGCTATTGGGAGACTACCATCTGTCTCCCAATAGCTGTTCCATCGGGTTCCTTCCCCCAACTTTCTCTGAGCTCCGGGGTCCTTGTGATCCAGCGTTTCTTTAACGTGCACAGGGTATGGCTCTCCCGCACATGGGGATTCGTCAAATTCTTTGATGTACAAGCTGTCTGGCACAAAATCTACTAATAAAAAAAGTAACACAATTCCCTCTTTAATGCATCGATGAACATGCAGCTTGCTGAAAAAGAAAGACTCATCAAGTTTTGTTGGTAGAAGTGTGGCGCTTTTATCCTGCACTATAGAGATCTTCTAAATCACATAGTTCCATGGGAGCGGGGGTGGCTCAGTCGGTAGCACGCCAGGCTCGTAATCTGCAGTTCCCAAGTTCGAGTCCCATCTGGGTCAGCGTTGAGATTTATCTCCGCAAAACTCCCTGCCCATGATCAGTAGGGGACATCGATGGGCTTGGAAAGGCCACCGTCCGTCGGATCGGACATTAAGCCGTGACTCCGTGTGCGGGAGAGCCATACCCTGTGCACGTTAAAAAACACCCTGGATGGCCTTGGCAGGAGGCTACCATCTGTCTCCCAACAGCTTGTCCAGTAGGTTCCCTCTCCCCAACCTTCTCTGAGCCTTCGTGGTCCTTGTAACCTGGCCATTTAGCCCATTGTATGCAATAAAAGTGCTGCTTAGTGGTAAAACAACCCAACCCATAGTTCTATATGTACTAAAAATAGATCTGACAACCATACCATGATTCACGACGGAGCATAGCAAATTAGCCAGAAAAAAACCCTTAAAGTATTTTTACCAGTGATAAGCCAAATTTGTACAGTCGTTGTACAGTATGACATGGTACAATCGTGTTCTGCCACATTTAAAACTATAGTTATAGTATAAGTAGGTAGTATAGTTATATTATAATAAACTGGTAGTATAGTTATATTATAATAAACTGATAGTATAGTTATATTATAATAAACTTCACTGAAGAAATCAAGATAGATCCCTTAATTTCTTCAGTGAAGTTTATTTAATCTACTTTTTTAAGCAAAAATTAAATGCAATTCGTGATTAAGATTTTTCTGTTCACTACTGCCATTCAAATCATCAGCATCGCATTCATTGGCTCACACTGTTCTCGCTCAGAGCAGCTGCAGGATCCTGATTGGTTCAAGCTGAACGATTGGCGCCCCACCCTTTGTCACAGAGCGAACAGAAGCACGTTTGTTTTCGCAAGAAAGCGAGTGCTGCAAGACAGAACAAGAAACAGATTTCAAAAATTGCTGAAATAACCACGGACTTTTTTTTTGTGTGGGATGCACAAATCGTTACAACCAAAATAAACCTTATTTTTTTTTTCAGATACGTTTATTTAATCTCCATTATGAAGCGGGGCGGGGGTGGCTCAGTCGGTAGCGCGACAGGCTCGTAATCTGCAATTCCCAGGTTCGAGTCCCAGCTGGGTCAGCGTTGAGATTTATCTCCGCAAAATTCCCCGCCCTGCCCACGGTCAGTAGGGGACATCGATGGGCTTGGAAAGGCCGCCGTCCGTCGGATGGGACGTTAAGACGTGGTCCGTATGCCTGAGAAACATACCCTGTGCACGTTAAAGAACACGCTGGATGACCTTGACGGGAGGTTACCATCTGTCTCCCAACAGCTGTTCCAGTGGGTCCCCTCCCCCAACCTTTTCTGAGCTTTCGGGGTCCATGTGACCTGGCGATTTAACCCATGGTGTGCAAAAAAGTGCCGCTCAGAGGTAAAACAACCCAACCCTTTATGAAGCAAAACAAACGTTTTTCGCCGAGTGGTTAGCGTGCTTGGCTACTGATCTAAGGGATCTGGGTTCGAGCCCCGGGTAAGGCATGGATGTATGTGTTGTTTTTCTGCTGAGCTCCCGCCATCCTCTCAGACCTTCTACTTTGGCATATAAAATGAAAGGCACATATCTGACCTCTGTGGCAAGCAGCTGCTTGAGGTATTTACATATTATCAAATCAACTTTGCAATTCAAGATCAGGGTTAATTTCATCAACCTTTCGGTTTCATATATATTACATTTAAATTACTCCAGTGATTTTGTTTGTACTTATGACAGAATAAATAAATTTTCGCCCCCCCCCCCCCTCATCCACCGAAATATTTCCACTGTGTATGTTTTCAAATCTCTTAACAATCAGCCTCGCCTTGTACATGTTGTTATGACTGTGATTGATGAGTCATTAACGCTCGCGTGTGCTTCAGCGTGAGAATTACGCCACTAGCTGATTGGAACAGACAAAACGTGAATATTTAACTACGTTTAAAAATACTGAATTGAAAAGTTGTCGGTTGTGGCTGAAAGTGTCTATTTTTTGTTAATCTTAGTGATGGTTGCTCAAAACACTTCGCGATTAAACAGAAAAGGGTTGGATTGAGTTGTTTTACCTCTGAACGGCAATTTTTTGCACACAATAGGTTAAATGGCTAGATTTAGCGTATTGTGTGCAAAATATAGTGCAAGATATAGTGATTTAGCCTATTGTGTGCTAGATAGATGCCTATTGTGTGCCTCCCCCAACCTTCTCTGAGCCTTCGGGCACAAGGACCCCGAAGGCTCAGAGAAGGTTGGGTGTTGGGTTGGGTAGTTTCACCTCTGAGCGGCACTTTTTTGCACACCATGGACTAAATGGCCAGGTCACAAGGACCCCGAAGGCTCAGAGAAGGTTGGGGAGGGGTTGGGTTGTTTGGGTTGTTTTACCTCTGAGCGGCACTTTTTTGCACACCATGGGCTAAATGGCCAGGTCACATGGACCCCGAAGGCTCAGAGAAGGTTGGGGGAGGGGACCCACTGGAACAGCTGTTGGGAGACAGATGGTAGCCTCCCGTCAAGGCCATCCAGCGTGTTCTTTAACGTGCACAGGGTATGGCTCTCCCGCACACGGGCCACTGCTTAACGTTTCATCCGACGGACGGCGGCCTTTCCAAGCCCATCGGTGTCCCTTACTGACCGTGGGCAGGGCGGGGAATTTTTGCGGAGATAAATCTCAACGCTGACCCAACTGGGACTCGAACCTGGGAACTACAGATTACGAGCCTGGCGCGCTACCGACGGAGCCACCCCCGCCCCTAATGGTTGGGGGAGGGTACCCACTGGAACAGCTTTGGGAGACAGATGGTAGCCTCCCGTAAAGGCCACCCAGTGTGTTCTTCAACGTGCACAGGGTATAGCTCTCCCGCAAACGGAGCCACGGCTTAACGTCCCATCCGACGGACGGCGGCCTTTCCATGCTCATCGGTGTCCCCTACTGACCATGGGCAGGTCGGATAATTTTGCGGACAGAAAAGACAATATGGTAGTAAAGTGGCTGGTTTGCTTTACTTTCTTCATAGAAGAGTCGTCGTATAACGTGTGGTGATCAACGTCTGTAAAGAATTGGTAAGATGAAACTTGGTAACTTGTAAGTCATTCACAAAGATAATACATAACGCTTGATGAATATTGTATAAATATTCTCTTCATGCTTTGGATAGAATTTGTAAGAATTGTAATACTACTGTTTTAAATGCATTCAAGAATAGTGAAATTTTCTCTTGATGGTTGGATTTTGTGCTGATAGTGGACAAATTTGCGTTTAGATATTGCTGTTGTTTTTTCTTGTTTTTTTTTTTGTGATCTGGATGCCTATGTAATTGAAATAATTCATTTGCAAATTTTGTTGCTAAGCATTCTTTTGAACTCACGCTCAAGATTTCCTTTTAAAAATCCATAACAATATGTTGAATAAAAAGGAGGTAAATCTCATGTTTCAAATGATCAGTGATGAAACGTGTCTTGTATTTCTCAGCAGCTCCTTTAAGAACAGACAACATAAAGTCAAAAAAGTTATATAAGAAATGTTTTCAATTTCTTTACTTATATTTATTCATTATATTAAAAGTTCTCAACGTGGTGTACGCGTACCCCTTGGGGTGCGCTGTAAAAGGTTTTGGGGTAGGCCGTGAGAGATCAAAAGTCGAATACACAGTAAAATGTTTATAATTTTACAAGGTTTGTTAAGTTGTTTCTTGTCATTTTTTCTATTTATCGATATATGCAATTTATGAATAAAAAATTTAATGTGTATATATATATATGTTTTATTTTATTCCCATTGTTATACTACAAATATAGTTTTATCTATCTATACAAGGGGTACGCCAGTTACATGCACATTTCCAGGGGGTACGTGAAGCATAAAAGGTTGAGAACCACTGATATATATGTTTTATTTTATTCCCATTGTTATACTATAACTATAGTTTTATCTATCTATACAAGGGGTACGCCAGTTACATATACATTTCCAGGGGGTACGTGAAGCATAAAAGGTTGAGAACCACTGATATATATGTTTTATTTTATTCCCATTGTTATACTATAACTATAGTTTTATCTATCTATACAAGGGGTACGCCAGTTACATGCACATTTCCAGGGTGTACGTGAAGCATAAAAGGTTGAGAACCACTGATATATATGTTTTATTTTATTCCCATTGTTATACTATAACTATAGTTTTATCTATCTATACAAGGGGTACGCCAGTTACATACACATTTCCAGGGGGTACGTGAAGCATAAAAGGTTGAGAACCACTGATATATATGTTTTATTTTATTCCCATTGTTATACTATAACTATAGTTTTATCTATCTGTACAAGGGGTACGCCAGTTACATACACATTTCCAGGGGGTACGTGAAGCATAAAAGGTTGAGAACCACTGATATATATGTTTTATTTTATTCCCATTGTTATACTATAACTATAGTTTTATCTATCTCTACAAGGGGTACGCCAGTTACATACACATTTCCAGGGGGTACGTGAAGCATAAAAGGTTGAGAACCACTGATATATATGTTTTATTTTATTCCCATTGTTATACTATAACTATAGTTTTATCTATCTATACAAGGGGTACGCCAGTTACATACACATTTCCAGGGGGTACGTGAAGCATAAAAGGTTGAGAACCACTGATATATATGTTTTATTTTATTCCCATTGTTATACTATACCTATAGTTTTATCTATCTGTACAAGGGGTACGCCAGTTACATACACATTTCCAGGGGGTACGTGAAGCATAAAAGGTTGAGAACCACTGATATATATGTTTTATTTTATTCCCATTGTTATACTATAACTATAGTTTTATCTATCTCTACAAGGGGTACGCCAGTTACATACACATTTCCAGGGGGTACGTGAAGCATAAAAGGTTGAGAACCACTGATATATATGTTTTATTTTATTCCCATTGTTATACTATAACTATAGTTTTATCTATCTGTACAAGGGGTACGCCAGTTACATACACATTTCCAGGGGGTACGTGAAGCATAAAAGGTTGAGAACCACTGATATATATGTTTTATTCCCATTGTTATACTATAACTATAGTTTTATCTATCTATACAAGGGGTACGCCAGTTACATACACATTTCCAGGGGGTACGTGAAGCATAAAAGGTTGAGAACCACTGATATATATGTTTTATTTTATTCCCATTGTTATACAATAACTATAGTTTTATCTATCTATACAAGGGGTACGCCAGTTACATACACATTTCCAAGGGGTACGTAAGCATAAAAGATTGGGAACCACTGATATATATGTTTAATTTTATTCCCACTGTTATACTATAACTATAGTTTTATCTATCTATACAAGGGGTACGCCAGTTACATACACATTTCCAGGGGGTACGTGAAGCATAAAAGGTTGAGAATCACTGATATATATATATATGTTTTATATTATTCCCATTGTTATACTATAACTATACATAGTTTTATCTATCTATACAAGGGGTACGCCAGTTACATACCAATTTCCAGGGGGTACGTGAAGCATAAAAGGTTGAGAACCACTGATATATATGTTTTATTTTATTCCCATTGTTCTTCTTCTTCTTTAACGTCATTGATCTTGGGAGTTCTTCTTTCAAGCTTTCCCAAATGTGATTTAGTAGTCATATCTGTTTTGTTTATTCCTTTTTCTTCTTTTCACCTTTGAATATCTTTTCTAAACAATCTATGCTTTTTAAATGAGATATATATATATTTATTATTTTGATCTAAATATTTTCAAGAATTTTTTTTTCATTATATTCATTTTTTTTCATATTATTCATTATATTCTTTTTTTCATTGTTTTCCCATTTTTAATAATTTTTTTATATTTTATTCCATATATTTGTCTCAAGGAGGAAGTCAAGCAGGAAATTAATAATTTTTATTTGAGTAGATAAGATTGGAAAGGTTAGGATTGTATTTATATTAAAGTCTTTTATACCAATATTTTCAAGTTTATTAAAAAATTTGCTTCTTTGAAGTTGGAATTTATCACAGTTTAATAAAATATGTGTAGAATTTTCTATTAAATTACATGTAGAACAATTTGGAGTATCACTAATTTGTAAATAAAATTTTGATTTATTTAACATTATGGTATCTGTTCTTAGTCTCAAAATAATTTTGATTTCTTGTCTGTTATAAGGGATATTTAAAAGATAGTTAATTTTATTCGATAGGTTGAATCTAAAATTAGATTTAAAAAGTGAGTTAATTTGAAAAAACTTTTCAATCATGGAGAATTCAAGATTTTTTATTTCTTTTTTAGATCTAGTATAGAAATTATGAATTTGAGTAATATTTTTAAGTTCATGTGAAGATTTGGCAATTTTATCCGCTTCTTCATTTCCTTTTATACCAGTGTGTCCTGGAACCCAGCTTAAATAAATTTTGTTATCTTTTTTTTTCAAGATTTTCAGTGTTTAGTTTTAGAAAGGAATTTATATAATATGGATATGCTGAATATGAGTTGTCTTGCTTTAAGGTTAAAATTGCCCCTTTGGAGTCAATGAAAATGACAATGTTTTGATTTTTAATATTTTGAAGTGTCCATCTGAGTGTGGCTAACACAGCATGTATTTCCGCATGTAAGATAGGGGTTTGGTTTGGATTTTTTACCTCTGAGCGGCACTTTTTTGCACACCATGGGCTAAATGGCCAGGTCACATGGACCCCGAAGGCTCAGAGAAGGTTGGGGGAGGGGACCCACTGGAACAGCTGTTAGGTTGGGTTGTTTTACCTCTAAGCGGCACTTTTTTGCACACCATGGGCTAAATGGCCAGGTCACATGGACCCCGAAGGCTCAGAGAAGGTTGGGGGAGGGGACCCACTGGAACAGCTGTTAGGTTGGGTTGTTTTACCTCTGAGCGGCACTTTTTTGCACACCATGGGCTAAATGGCCAGGTCACATGGACCCCGAAGGCTCAGAGAAGGTTGGGGGAGGGGACCCACTGGAACAGCTGTTAGGTTGGGTTGTTTTACCTCTGAGCGGCACTTTTTTGCACACCATGGGCTAAATGGCCAGGTCACATGGACCCCGAAGGCTCAGAGAAGGTTGGGGGAGGGGACCCACTGGAACAGCTGTTAGGTTGGGTTGTTTTACCTCTGAGCGGCACTTTTTTGCACACCATGGGCTAAATGGCCAGGTCACATAGACCCCGAAGGCTCAGAGAAGGTTGGGGGAGGGGACCCACTGGAACAGCTGTTAGGTTGGGTTGTTTTACCTCTGAGCGGCACTTTTTTTGCACACCATGGGCTAAATGGCCAGGTCACATGGACCCCGAAGGCTCAGAGAAGGTTGGGGGAGGGGACCCACTGGAACAGCTGTTGGGAGAGAATGGTAGCCTCCCGTCAAGGCCATCCAGCGTGTTCTTTAACGTGCACAGGGTATGGCTCTCCCGCACACGGGGCCACGGCTTAACGTCCCATCCGACGGACGGCGGCCTTTCCAAGCCCATCGGTGTCCCCTACTGTCCGTGGGCAGGGCGGGGAATTTTTGCGGAGATAAATCTCAACGCTGACCCAGCTGGGATTCGAACCTGGGAACTACAGATTACGAGCCTGGCGCGCTACCGACTGAGCCACCCCCACCCCTAAGATAGGGGTGTGTTTAGGTAATTTATATTGTAGTGATTTATTTAGTGATGGAATATAAACTGCTGCAGAAGCAGAGCCAGAGTCTTGTATATGTGATCCATCTGTGTAGATATCTAGGAAGTTGTTAAAATTTTCATTTTTAAAGTTGTAAAATAATTGTGAGATATTTTCATTTGAAAGGTCACCTTTAGTATTTAGAGAGGGAATTTCTATATGAAAAATACGTGATTTGTAACACCAAGTTACCATTATATCAGGAATATCTCCTCACAGATCCTCTTTTTGAAATTTATTAATGTAATCTAATAAGATTAAATTGTTTTTAATTATTTTGTAAAATGGTAATCTTTTGAATTTGTAATAAAAAGGGTGATCTGGTAACTTTAAATGTAATCTTATAAATAAATATAAATAATAAATATCCCCTCAAGCAGCTGCTTGCCACAGAGGTCTGACAGGAGCCTGTCAGTTTATATGCCATAGTAGAAGGTCTGAGAGGGATGGCAGGACCTCAGCAGAAAACCGACACGTACATCCATGCCTTACCCGGGGCTCGAACCCAGGTCCCTCAGATCAGTAGCCAAGCGCGCTAACCAGTCGGCCACGGGACAGCGTAATCTTATATAATATTTTAAAATCAAAATTGGGTGTCTTATTTCAAAGTTTGGAATGGCAGTTTCTGCCATAAGAGCCAATGTATGGCAAAATTTGGGTAGTCCCAAAGCTGTTTTTAAACATTTGTTTTGGATCTTATCTAATTTTTTAAGTTTGGAAAAATTTGGATGATCTATTAGTTCAATGCCATATTCCATTTTGGCTGTGATTAGATTTTTGTATAAAGTTATCAAAGTTTGTGGATGTGTGCCTTCTTTTTTAAAAGCAAACAATTTAAATATATTAAATAATTTAGAACCTGAATTAATTGCATGGTCTAAATGTGAGTGTCAATTTAATTTAGAGTCCAAATTGAATCCTAATAGCTTACACTGATTAACCTGTATAATAGGGTGGATTTAATTTTTAAAACAAGTTTTGGGTTTATAAGTATATCTTTATAAAAAGAATGCAATATGTTTTATTTATATTTATATTTAAATTCCATTTCTCACAGTATTTTATAGTTTTATTTAATTGTTCTTGGATTTTTTGTTGAAGGTTATACTCATTTGAGTCATATGTCCAAAATGTTAAGTCGTCGGCATAACTGGTAAAATTAAAAAAAATTCTTTTAATATCAAATAAATATAGGTTAAATAATATAGGTGATAACGTTGAGCCTTGAACTAGGCATACTATAACTACAGTTTTATCTATCTACACAAGGGGTACGCCAGTTAAATACACTTTTCCAGGGGGTACGTGAAGCATAAAAGGTTGAGAACCACTGCTTTAGATTATTCATATGCTATTTGAAGTCTCAGGAAAAACTCGTTTAATTAATTTGCATGAGTACATTCAAAAGTACAGCAAATCTCTTCTACAGTAAAATATTCAATAAAAATAATTCAGTGTCATCAAACGACTCAGCAAATGATTTATTGAACATCTGTCTTGATAAAACAGAAAAATAGGCAAAAGAAAAACAAAATATTTTATTAAAAGAATTTAAGAAAGCAAGGAGAATTTCTACAAAAGGAAATATTTTTCACTACTAAAAAATATACAAGACAAAACATCGCACAAACTTGGAATAATTGTTCTAGCAGTACCTGCAACTCAAGTACCTGAAGAGACGATTTTTTTATGCTCTCTGACAAAGAAATAATTTGAATTCAAAATTATTAGAAGACAATTTGCTTATAGTAATAAATAAAATAGTTGAATAACATTTATTGTTTTATAATATCAATATTTTTGAACGATTTCCGTTATTTTTTAATTTTTTTCGATTATGTGTTTTGATGTTGTTTTTTTCTGAAGGAAATTTCCCTTTTTTTAAAATTTTCCTCGAGCCATTTTAGCAAATAATTTTAGTAATATTAATCTATGCACAAAAATCATTATAGTAATAAGAATAGTGAACGCATACTTATGCTCAGAAAGTTTATTAATAATGCTCCATATCATTGTATAAAAAATTTATAACTAAAGAAAAAAAAATATATAAATAAATTAAAATAAATAACCCTTCAAGCAGCTGCTTGCAGCACAGGAAAGAATAAATTTTTAAGTCGTTCCTTGCCAATTTTAATTCCCCGTCCTGCCCACGATCAGTAGGGTACACCGATGGGCTTGGAAAGGCCGCCTTCCATCGGATGGGACGTTAAGCCGTGGCACCGTGTGCGGGAGAGACAAGGCCATCCAGAGTGTTCTGTCTGTCCGTGTGCGGGACAGACAGAACACTCTGGATGGCCTTGACGGGAGGATACCATCTGTCTCCCAATAGCTGTTCCAGTGGGTCCCCTCCCCCAACCTTCTCTGAGTCTTCGGGGTCCATGTAACCTGGTCATTTAGCCCATTGTGTGCAAAAAAGCGCCGCTCAGAGGTAAAATAACCCAACCCAACCCTTGCCAATTTTCTCTTTTTTTAAAAAAAAAAAGGTGTGGGGGGTGGGGGGTAGTTCCATCTACAAAGGTCGGAGGTAACCGAGAAGCCATATTAGGCTTGTCCTGATTTCTCACACAACGTACAAACACTTACACAAGGATATGCCCTACTGGTCTTAGAAGTTAGGTACACTAACCACTAGACCAGGTAGGGTGTCATTTATTAACTGAATTGTAAAACAATTCCAACCAAATTCTAACAGTGTGCTGAACAATTCTTAAAAATCTTATGTAAATCTCTTCAATAATTTTGGATTGTATGGCTTACATTATTACAATGCATACATTGATTGGTTGGTTTTCCTCTGAGCGGCACTTTTTTGCACACAATGGGCTAAATGGCCAGGTCACAAGTACCCCGAAGGCTCAGAAAAGGTTGTGGGAGGGGTCCCACTGGTACTGATGTTGGGAGACAGATGATAACCTCCTGTCAAGGCCATCCAGCGTGTTCTTTATCGTGCACAGGGTATGGCTTCCCACACACGGGGCCACGGCTTAACGTCCCATCCGACGAATGGCGGTCTTTCCAAGCCCATCGGTGTCTCCTACTGACCGTGGGCAGGGCGGGGAATTTTGCGGAGATAAATCTCAACGCTGACCCAGCAGGAACAATCGAATAGGCATCGCCCTACAAAAGAATTGCAGAATATCCTGTTATGTCAATGGGAATCTAAATTAGACACTCTATAACTGGACTTGTTTATGGATTTGAGCTTGATTATGGATCCTGGACTTGCTGCACTGGTGGGCCTCTGTTGAGGGAGAGTCTGCCGCTGTGTTTTCTGTTTGCTTCTGGGTTGCCAGCTCTAAGTGAACAGAGGCATGGGATACCTTATATCAGCTGGTGGATAATCCTAATCAGAGGCCATCGCAGGTACCTGAACCTTACTTAGCTAGTTGGGCATCGTCAAGCCTAAACTGGAGTAATGTGTCTCAGGCAGGCCATATGGTTCTTGAAAAAGTCCACTTGAAAAGGTGGTGCCTGAAGTTCCTACCAGCATCGGTGACTTCAGCCTTTAGCGGAGAAGGAACAGGTCTTTGCCACATGCCTGCGATCAGGGGGCTGTTTGATATTGTTTTCCCTACCAATCTCAATAAACCTAATTTCTTTAAAAATCCTACTAATCAGTTTCTCTCTGCAGGAACGTGGAACGTGAGGACATTACATAGAGATTATTCTCTTGATGTCCTCATGCAGGAATTCCAGCGCTATAACCTAGATATTCTAGGCTTGCAAGAGACCAGATGGACAGATAAAGGTGAGATACTTAAAAATAACTTTAAATTTCTCTTTACAGGGAGGGAGGATGGAAAGCATCACCATGGCGTGGGTCTTCTGCTCAGCAGACATGCTAGTGATGCTCTTCTAGGATATGAGTGCATTAATGAAAGGTTTCTTACAGCAAAATTTCAGACAAGCATTAAAGACTTGAATGTTATCTGCTGTTATGCCCCCACTGAGGATTCTGATGAGGATGAGAAGGATAGGTTTTACAGACAACTTCAGGATATTTTGAATTCTGTCAAGAAAGGAGATATTACCCTTGTTCTTGGTGACTTCAATGCCAAAGTTGGTACCGACTCTGACCTTTGGGAAGGAGTAATAGGCCCTTTTGGTATTGGTAGCTGCAATGGCAATGGGCAACGTCTCCTACAGGTAAGTAAACTAAATGGTTTCAGAATAACTAACACATATTACAAACACCGCGACATACATAAATACACATGGGTTTCACCTGATGGGCTGCATAAGAATATGATTGATTATATATTAATTAACAGCAAATGGGCTAGTTCTGTTAGAAATACCAGGGCATATAGGGGAGCTGAAATTGGATCTGACCATTACCTTGTTAAAAGTGTCTTGCAACTTAAACTTAAAAAGTGTTGTGCTAGGGTTAAAAAATTTACCTTTAATACTGAAGCTCTGAAAGTCCCAGTTATAGCTAAAGCTTACCGTGATAGGTTACTTAGTCATTATGACAGTCATGGTTTGCTTAATACTGAAGTTGAGGAAGAATGGGGCCATTTTAAACAGGCTTTTTTGGAAACTAACAGTACTCTTTTAGGGAAAAAGGAGCAGAGGAGGCAGAATTATTTAAGTGATAAGGCACTTGAGCTTATTTCAGAAAGAAGGAACTGCAGGAATGTCCTTAATCAGTACCCTACTAGTCCTAATAGAAAGCATTACAAAGAACTTAATAAACGTGTAAAGAATCAGTTAGCTACTGATAAGAATCTTTGGCTTGATGGCCTTGCTGACAAAGCTGAGGAAGCAGTTAGACAGCACAACAGCAGAGAGCTGTACCAGATAGTTAATGTTTTGTGTGGTAGAAAACGAACAGGTATACAGGGATTGAAGGATAGACAAGGCAAGGTTATAGAAGGTGAGGATTCTGTCATGGCTAGGTGGGCTGAGCATTTCAGTGATGTTCTAAACAATGTGGTTAGTTCTACTCCCATTGTTTGCAATGATGATACATGCATTGTTGGCTTTAATGTTGGCCCTATAACACAATCTGAAGTTAGTTTGGCTATTTCTAAACTTAAACTTCATAAATCCCCAGGGGTGGATGAATTTACTACGGAAATGCTTAGAGCTGGGAATGTTTCTGTTACCATTTGGATGACTGAAATTTTGAATAACTTTTATGATAAAGGCATGGTTCCTAAAAATTTTACCAGAGCTATTATTATCCCTATTTTCAAAAAAGGTGATCGCAGTTCTTGTGATAACTATAGGGGTATCAGCCTACTCTCTGTTCCTGGTAAAGTTCTTTCCATGATTGTGCTTAATAGAATTAAGAATCTGGTTGACAGGCAATTGCGTGATGAGCAATGTGGATTCAGAAGTGGTAGGGGATGTGTAGATCAGATATTTTCACTTAGGCAGATTCTTGAGAAATGTTTAGAGTTTCAGAAACCTTTGGTTGCTAGCTTTGTTGATTTCAAAAAGGCTTTCGACTCTGTTGATCGTCATAATTTGTGGTTGATTGTGAAATCATATGGTATACCAGACAAGTTAGTTAACATTATGAAAGCTCTCTATAATAACACTGAGTCGTGTGTGAGAGTTGGTAAGGCTTGTAGCAATTGGTTTAGCATTACTTCTGGTGTTCGACAAGGGTGCATTTTGTCTCCTTTTCTCTTTAGTTTGGTTGTTGATTATGTTATGCGAAATTCACTTCAAGGGAAAGCTTTTGGCCTTAAATGGGCTGGAGATACGAAAATCTCTGATTTAGATTATGCTGATGATTTAGCCCTTTTGGCAAATGATGTTGATGAGATGAACTCTTTCATTCGAACTGTTGATGAGACTGGTAGTACAGTAGGTTTGGTTATAAACAGAGAGAAAACTAAAGTGATGAAAATTGGTCAGGCAGGTTGTGATTCAGTTAATCTGAATGGTTGCAGTCTTGAGCAGGTGTCACAGTTTAATTACCTTGGGAGCTGCGTAACTGATACTGGTGATGTGCGGCATGAGATTAACAGACGAATAGGTATTGCTGCCGGGACTTTTAAGAATCTATGGAGATTGTGGAGAAATAGGCGTATACACCTAAAGACTAAAATTAGACTGTATAATAGTTTGGTTCTTTCTAGGGTTAGTTATGGTAGTGAAACTTGGACGCTGTGTAAGCAAGATAACAGGAAACTAGATGCTTTTGATTCTAGATGCTTACGCAGTATCTTGGGTATTAGGTGGTTTAACTTTTAACTAATGATGAGGTTAGGCAAAGGAGTCTGCAACCTCCTTTAAGCAGCATATTGTGCAGAGAGAGACTCCGTTGGTTTGGCCATGTTGCCCGTATGGATAATTATAGATTGGCGAATAGGGTTATGAACAGTGTGCCTGGAGGCCTCAGAAGGAGGGGGAGACCTAGGATGCGGTGGGCAGACAATGTCAAACAGAACCTTGTTAGAGTTGGTGTACAGTGGCCGGATGCAGCAGATGTAGCTCAGGACAGATATGCTTGGAGAATTAAACTGCACGGTCTGGTTGGACCTCCGTAGTCCATCGCTGCTTGAGGATGATGATGATGATGATAACTTCTAAAATATGCATTTAATGGAAAAAATGTGATCATAATTAAAGCTATTTAAATATCGGTTTTCAACAATATACGTTCAGTATTGGCATCTTATTGATGCCTTGTAAGAAACTGCCTCAGAAATTACCTCAGTAACTATTTAAAACATTTAATAAAATATACATTCTGAAAGTTTATAATAAATAAAAAATAAATACCCCCTCAAGCAGCTGCTTGCCACAGAGGTCTGACAGGAGCCTGTCAGTTTATATGCCAGAGTAGAAGGTCTGAGAGGATGGCACGACCTCAGCAGAAAAACAACACAAACATCCATGCCTTACCCGGGGCCAAAATTTTACTTACAGCCAAAAATTTAGTAAAAGTTAACCAACAACCTTTTTATGTAACGTTTTTCGTTACAACCAAGAATTTAGTATCTTTTTATGTAACGAAAAACGTTACATAAAAAGATACTAAATTTTTTGGTTGTAACGAAAAACGTTACATAAAAAGATTGTTGGTTAATTTTTACTAAATTTTTGGCTGTAACGGAAAACGTTACATAAAAAGATACTAAATTTTTCGTTGAAACGATCAACCTTACATAAAAAGATATTAAATTTATGACTGTAACGAAAAGCGTTTCATAAAAAGATACTAAATTTTTTACTCTAACGAAAAACGTTACATAAAAAGATACTAAATTTTTGGTTGTAACGAAAAACATTACATAAAAAGATACTAAATTTTTGGCTTCAATGAAAAACGTTACATAAAAAGATACTAAATTTTTGGCTGTAACAAAAAACGTTACATAAAAAGATACTAAATTTTTGGCTGTAACAAAAAACGTTACATAAAAAGATACTAAATTTTTGGCTCTAACGAAAAACGTCACATAAAAGATACTAAATTTTTGGTTGTAAAGAAAAAAGGTTACATAAAAAGAAACTAAATTTTTGGTTGTAACGATCAACGAGATATAAAAAGATACTAAATTTATGACTGTAACGAAAAACATTACATAAAAAGATACTAAATTTTTTACTCTAATGAAAAACGTTACATAAAAAGATACTAAATTTTTGGCTGTAACGAAAAACATTACATAAAAAGATACTAAATTTTTGGCTTCAACGAAAAACGTTACATAAAAAGATACTAAATTTTTGGTTGTAACGAAAAACGTTACATAAAAAGATTGTCGGTTAATTTTTACTAAATTTTTGGCTGTAACAAAAAACGTTACATAAAAAGATACTAAATTTTTGGCTGTAACAAAAAACGTTACATAAAAAGATGCTAAATTTTTGGCTGTAACGAAAAATGTTACAGAAAAAGATACTAAATTTTTGGCTGTAACGAAAAACGTTGCATAAAAAGATACTAAATTTTTGGTTGTAACGAAAAACGTTACCTAGAAAGAAACTAAATTTTTGGTTGTAACGATCAACGCTACATAAAAAGATACTAAATTTATGACTGTAACGAAAAACGTTACATAAAAAGATACTAAATTTTTGGCTGTAACGAAAAACGTTACATAAAAAGATACTAAATTTTTGGCTGTAACGAAAAACGTTACATAAAAAGATACTAAATTTTTTACTCTAACGAAAAACGTTACATAAAAAGATACTAAATTTATGACTGTAACGAAAAACGTTACATAAAAAGACACTAAATTTTTTACTCTAACGAAAAACGTTACAGAAAAAGATACTAAATTTTTGGCAGTAACGAAAAACGTTACATAAAAAGATACTAAATTTTTGGCTGTAACGAAAAACGTTACATAAAAAGATACTAAATTTTTGGCTTCAACGAAAAACGTTACATAAAAAGATACTAAATTTTTTACTCTAACGAAAAACGTTACATAAAAAGATACTAAATTTTTGGTTGTAACGAAAAACGTTACAGAAAAAGATACTAAATTTTTGGCTGTAACGAAAAACGTTACATAAAAAGATACTAAATTTTTTACTCTAACGAAAAACGTTACATAAAAAGATACTAAATTTTTGGCTCTAACGAAAAACGTTACATAAAAAGATACTAAATTTTTTACTCTAACGAAAAACGTTACATAAAAAGATACTAAATTTATGACTGTAACGAAAAACGTTACATGAAAAGACACTAAATTTTTTACTCTAACGAAAAACGTTACAGAAAAAGATACTAAATTTTTGGCTGTAACGAAAAACGTTGCAGAAAAAGATACTAACTTTTTGGCTGTAACGAAAAACGTTACATAAAAAGATACTAAATTTTTTAGTCTAACGAAAAACGTTACATAAAAAGATACTAAATTTTTGGCAGTAACGGAAAACGTTACATAAAAAGATACTAAATTTTTGGCTGTAACGAAAAACGTTACCTAAAAAGATACTAAATTTTTGGCTTCAACGAAAAACGTTACATAAAAAGATACTAAATTTTTTACTCTAACGAAAAACGTTACATAAAAAGATACTAAATTTTTTACTCTAACGAAAAACGTTACATAAAAAGATACTAAATTTTTGGTTGTAACGAAAAACGTTGCATAGAAAGACACTAAATTTTTTACTCTAACAAAAAACGTTACATAAAAAGATACTAAATTTTTGGTTGTAACGAAAAACGTTACATAAAAAGATACTAAATTTTTGGCTGCAACGAAAAACGTTACGAAACATTTTTCATTTCGTTTGCTAACACTGATTTAAAGAGATGCAGGTACTTGAGCTACCATTCTGGTGTTCTGCTCAGTTATTCCACCTTGACATTATTCTTTAGTGTCCCATGGCTTCCAATGGCGCAAGTATATGAGTCTTTCGTCTAGTATACATAGAACTCTGTGGTCTGGATGTTCAGTTACTTGAATGTTTGATTGGACGTGGAGGTCCCTTGGAACGGCCTCCTAGATCCCTATATTTAATCCTCATTGAGTTCTTTCTTTGGGGATGCATTTAAGATACTGTCCACAAAACTCCAGTAATTGTATTTGGTGGTCTTGATTCACACCGCTGCTTCTACAGTAATCACTCTGCAGTTGATTGACAACACCTATCAAGAAGTAGAGCACGGTTTAGATTATACTGGACAAAAAATTGAAATTTTTTTTATAACATTGGTCAAATAGAATGTTTAAATTAATTTTGGGGTGCTGAATTTAAATATGGCTGTGAAAAAACTGCAGCACGTACGTTTCTTTTTTTTAATTACGGATTGATGCATTTCAAATTTAAATGAATACGCATATCTGGGAAATACAAATAACTGTGACTATTTTATGAAATTGCAACTTAAAACTCATTAATTAATTGCATGATTACAGTGAAAAAAATTACGAGCATCATAATTATAGACCACTGAATATAAAGTAACAAATGAAATAATATTGAAACGCAAAATAAGAAAACATGGGTAAGGATCTGTAATACTTAAAAGAAGTTCATTTTTGTCTTTTATGTGCTGAGGTATCTTCTTTCTGCAAGAACCAGCAGTAGTTCTAGCAGAAGTTCTTGGGAAGCTAAATTCTTGTGAAAGAAGTCGAGATGCGAGTGCAAGAAATGGATCTTCAAAGACATTCACCAGCCAAGAATTTCATAGTTTTTGAGAAGATCTCGAATGAGCTGATGGTAGTTTTCCTCTTTGTGATTCCCCAGAAAACCCTGGACCAAAAACGTGAAGGATTTCCATGCAACGTGCTTCTTCATATTCGGTTTTTCTTCGAAGACAGTATCATTCAGTAGCTTCCTGATCTGAGGACCAACAAAGATCCCTTCTTTGAGTTTGGCATCACTTAGTTTTGGAAATTTTCCTTCAAGTGCAAAACCCCTTTACCAGTTTTGTCCATAGCCTTAACAAAGTTTTTCATAAGTCCCAGTTTGATTTGTAGTGGTGGGAGCAGAACATCAGAGGGGTCAACTAGAAGCTTATACCTCACATTGCTCTTTCCAGGAATAGAAACATCTCCTTTGACCAGTCTTGTGTTTTGTAGTGTTCCGTTCTGGCCCTATTGTCCCACAAACACCGAAAACAGCAAAATTTTGTGAAGCCTCCTTGAAACCCAAGAAAGAGAGAAGACTTTCAGGTCACCACATACAGGCTCCTAACTTGAAATTCCCAGATTCAAGTCCCATCTCTGCCAGCGTTGAGATTTATCTCCGCTGTCTGTCAGTAGGGGGACACCCAAGGGTTCGGAAAGGCAGCCATCCGTCGGATAGAACGTAAATCAATGGTCCTGTGTGCAGGTGAGCCATACCGCGTGCACATTAAAGAACACGATGAATGGCCCTGACGGGTGGATGCTAAGTACTTAATCTGCAGTTAATCAGCTATCCAGTGGGTCCCCTCTCCGCAACCTTCCCTGAGCTATCGGGATCCTTGACACCTGGCCATTTAATCCATTGTGCGCAAAAAAAGTCAACAAAAACCAAACAACTCAACCCAACTTCAAGCTGTATGTTCATCGCTGTATTAAACAGTGAACTGTGCTACTTTTTTCATTGGTAGATATTGTGATAAATACCCTATATTTTTTACTTCCTAACATTCAAATGTCAACTTTCTGATTTAGAAATTGGCTCCTACTGATATCTGTCATATTTTTTCCGATTCCCACGCATTCGACCATTTTTAAGGAATTTTTTTAATCAGCTCATACTTTCGAATTCTCTTCACTTCATTTTCTCTGTCTTGCATTATAGTCTTAAAAAGGCAAAACAGAGTTGGTTTGGGTTGTTTTACCTCTGAGCGGCACTTTTTTGCACACCATGGGCTAAATGGCTAGGACACCTGGACCCCGAAAGCTCAGAGAAGGTTGGAGGAGGGGACCCACTGGAACAGCTGTAGGGAGGCAGATGGTAGCCTCCCGTCAAGGCCATCCAGCGTGTTCATTAACGTGCACAGGGTATGACTCTCCCGCACACGGGGACACGGCTTAACGTCCCATCCGACGGACGGCAGCTTGTCCAAGCCCATCGATGTCCCCTACTGACCGTGGGCAGGGCGGGGTCGCAAAACAGATATTATAAATTAATTACAGGTTCGATTGTTTTACCTCTGAACGCACTTTTTTGCTCACAATGGACTAAATGGCCAGGTCACAAGGACCCCAAAGGCTTAGAGAAGGTTGGGGAAATGGGACCCACTGGACAGCTGTTAGGAGATAGATAGTAGACTCCCAAAAATGCTATCCACGGTCTTCTTTAACGTGCACAGGGTATGGCTCTCCCGCACACGACGCCACGGCTTAACGTCCCATCCGAAGGACGGCGGCTTTTCCAAGCTCATCGTTGACCCCTACTGACAGAGAAAAGAGCGGGTAGTTGTGCAGAGATACGGATTAGAAGATTTTCCGTGATACATATACATTCCCCACATATCTTATGCAAACATGGCATTTATTTTCTTTATACCGTATACAGGCAGTGGCTAGGGGCGGGGGTGGCTCAGTCGGTAGCGCGCCAGGCTTGTAATCTGTAGTTCCGAGGTTCGAGTCCCAGCTGGGTCAGCGTTGAGATTTATCTCCGCAAAATTCCCCGCCCTGCCCACGGTCAGTAGGGGACACCGATGGGCTTGGAAAGCCCGCCGTCCGTCGGATGGGACGTTAAGCCGTGGCCCCGTGTGCGGGAGAGCCATACCCTGTGCACATTAAAGAACACGCTTGATGGCCTTGACGGGAGGCTACCATCTGTCTCCCAACAGCTGTTCCAGTGGGTCCCCTTCCCCAATCTTCTCTGAGCCTTCGGGGTCCATGTGACCTGGCCATTTAGCCCATGGTGTGCAAAAAAGTGCCGCTCAGAGGTAAAACAACCCAACCCAGTCAGTGGCGAATTTATTGGGAACAGGCAAATTTAGGCCAAAAGTGAGACAGGGTCAGAGTTTTTTAAATTCTTCAATAAGGTAAAATGTGAAAGAGAACAAATTAACGACATCAATCAACTATATCTGCGTCTCGATTTACAAGAATATTCCTTTAATGGGTTGGGTTGTTTTACCTCTGAGCGGCACTTTTTTGCACACCATGGGCTAAATGGCCAGGTCACATGGACCCCGAATGCTCAGAGAAGGTTGGAGGAGGGGACCCACTGGAACAGCTGTTGGGAGACAGATGGTAGCCTCCCGTCAAGGCCATCCAGCGTGTTCTTTAACGTGCACAGAGTATAGCTCTCCCACACACGGGGCCACGGCTTAACGTCCCATCCGACGGACGGTGGTCTTTCCAAGCCCATCGGTGTCCCCTACTGACCGTGGGCAGGGCGGGGAATTTTGCGGAGATAAATCTCAACGCTTACCCAGCTGGGACTCGAACCTGGGAACTACAGATTACGAGCCTGGCTCGCTACTGACTGAGCCACCCCCGCCCCCCGAAATGTCATGAGTTTGTTGCTAATGTAGTAACCACAAAAGTATAATTGTAACATCATTATTGCTTTTTACAATTATTTCATCTTATAAATTCGCTCTAGGTCTTTTCTTCAAACATTGCACTCATTTCGGCCCTCATATTTTTTTTAGTAATTTCACTCTTATTTCTTTCAAGTGATTTCTTTCTTTCATTGAAAAGCCTTTTCAAATACCTCTGCGGATATTTCTCCATTCTGATTTCGTTTCTCTTCATATTACAATTTCTTTTCTGATATCTTCCATCTTGTCCTCTGTTCAAAGAATCTCAAAATATGTTTCTAATATTGCTAGACTTGATCAGTCATACCTTTCTTTCTTTACTTGGTTTTCGTACCTTGAAAAAAATTCCACTTCTTTTATTACATTTTGCCCCAAAAACATACATTTAATTTCTCAACATTTTCTTTCCCATACTTCTTTTTTTTTTCTGACTCGATCTATTTCCCTTTTGGTATTATTCCTATTTTTCTTTGCAATTTTTCAAATCGTCTTCATTCTTTTCTATTCAATCATATTTGTGTTCATTTCTTTTTCCTTTTTCTAGATCCTGTATCTCTTTCATCAGAAATTTTTTCCCTTTTCTTTCGTCGATTTCTTCCTATAATTCTTTCGTAAGGGGCGGGGGTGGCTCAGTTGGTAGCGAGCCAGGCTCGTAATTTGTATTTCCCAGGTTCGAGTCCCAGCTGGGTCAGCGTCGAGATTTAATATATAAATAAATACTCCCTCAAGCAGCTGTTTGCCACAGAGGTCTGACAGGAGCCTGTCAGTTTATATGCCAGAGTAGAAGATCTGAGAGGATGGCAGGACCTCAGCAGAAAAATCACCGCAAAATTTCCCATCCTGCGCACTGTCAGTAGGGGGCACCGATGGGCTTGGAAAGGCCGCCGTCCGTCGGATGGGACGTTAACCCGTGGACCCGTGTGTGGGAGAGCCATACCTTGTGCACGTTAAAGAACAGGATGGATGATCTTGACGGGAGGTTACCATCTGTCTCCCAACAGTTGTTCCAGTGGGGCCCTTCCCCTAACTTTCTCTGAGCCTTCGGGGTCTATGTGACCTGGCCATTTAGCCCATGGTGTGCAAAAAAGTGCCGCTCAGAGGTGAAACTTTTTCGTAGTTTTGTGAACGTTTGGTTGGACCTATCAGTTGCACTTGTATGCACACAATGAGGTAAATGGACAGGTCACAAGGACCCCAAGGGTTCAGGGAAGATTGGAGAAGACTGGATAGCTCTTAGGAGACAGGTGGCAGCCTCTCTCATGACCATCCAGTTTAGCTGTTTGACCTCATAGCGGCACTTTTTTGTGCACACAACAGGCTAAATAGCCAGGTCATAAGTTCCGCCAAGGGCTCAGAGTTGGTTAGGGGGACCCACTGGACAGCTGTTAGGAGACAGATGGTGGTCTCCCATCAACGCCATCCAACGTGTTCTTGAATCTGCACAGGGTATGGCTATTCCGCACACGGGGCCATGGTTTAACGTCCCATCCCACGGACGGAGGCCTTTCCAAGCCCATCGGTCTTCCCTACTGACCGAAGGTAGTGCGGGTAGTTCTACGGAGATAAGTCTAAATGATTTCAGCTCATCAAATATAAACTCCAGCTTTGAGCTTCATCAAATATGAAGTTCCGGTTTTGAGCTTCATCAAATATGATGTTTCAGTTTCCATCTTCATCAAATACGAAGTTTCAGTTTCGAGCTTCATCGAATATGATGTTTCAGTTTCCATCTTCATCAAATATGAAGTTCCAGTTTCCAGCTTCATCGAATATGATGTTTCAGTTTCCATCTTCATCAAATATGAAGTTCCAGTTTCGAGCTTCATCGAATATGATGTTTCAGTTTCCATCTTCATCGAATATGAAGTTCCAGTTACGAGCTTCCTCGAATACGATGTTTCAGTTTCCATCTTCATCAAATACGAAGTTTCAGTTTCGAGCTTCCTCGAATATGATGTTTCAGTTTCCATCATCATCAAATATGAAGTTCCAGTTTCGAGCTTCATCGAATATGATGTTTCAGTTTCCATCTTCATCGAATATGAAGTTTCAGTTACGAGCTTCCTCGAATACGATGTTTCAGTTTCCATCTTCATCAAATACGAAGTTTCAGTTTCTAGCTTCATCGAATATGATGTTTCAGTTTCCATCATCATCAAATATGAAGTTCCAGTTTCGAGCTTCATCGAATATGATGTTTCAGTTTCCATCTTCATCAAATACGAAGTTTCAGTTTCGAGCTTCATCGAATATGATGTTTCATTTTCCATCTTCATCAAATACGAAGTTCCAGTTTCGATCTTCATCGAATATGATGTTTCAGTTTCCATCTTCATCAAATATGAAGTTCCAGTTTCTAACTTCATCGAAAACGATGTTTCAGTTTCCATCTTCATCAAATATGAAGTTCCAGTTTCTAACTTCATCGAATATGATGTTTCAGTTTCCATCTTCATCAAATACGAAGTTCCAGTTTCGAGCTTCATCGAATACGATGTTTCAGTTTCCATCTTCATCAAATATGAAGTTCCAGTTTCTAACTTCATCGAATATGATGTTTCAGTTTCCATCTTCATCGAATACGAAGTTTCAGTTTCGGGCTTCATCGAATATGATGTTTCCGTTTCCATCATCATCAAATATGAAGTTCCAGTTTCGAGCTTCATCAAATATGATGTTTCAGTTTCCATCTTCATCGAATATGAAGTTTCAGCTACGAGCTTCATCGAATATGATGTTTCAGTTTCCATCTTCATCGAATATGAAGATGAGCCTTCGGGGTTGAATATGAGATATATCGGATATGAAGATGAGCCTTCTCTGAGCCTTCGGGGTCCTCGTGACCTGGCCATTTAGCCCATGGTGTGCAGAAAAGTGCCGCTTAGAGGTAAAACAATCCAACCCAACTGGATAGCTGATTAGCTGCAGATTAAATACTTAGCATCCACCCGTCAGGACCATTCGTCGTGTTCTTTAAAGTGGACGCGGTATGGCTCACCTGCACACAGGACCATTGCTTTACTTCTATCCGACGGATGGCTGCCTTTCCGAACCCTTGGGTGTCCCCCTACTGAAATATGATCAATATCGAAACTAAAACGAAACCCTCTTCTAGGCTACCTAAGGTCCAGTTTCCTCCGTGAAAAGTTTTCGTTATAAATATGATCAATATCGAAACTAAAAAGAAACCCTCTTCTGGGCCACCTAATGCCCAGTTTCGACCTTGCAAAGTTTTCGTTATAAATATGATCAATATCGAAACTAAAACGAAACCCTCTTTTAGGCCACCTAATGTCCAGTTCGCTCTTGCAAAGTTTTCGTTATAAATATGATCAATATTGAAACTAAAGAGAAACCCTCTTTTATATATGACCATTACATATGACCATATTTCTATATAAGACCAAGTTTCCCCCTTGCAAAATTTTCGTCATAAATATGATCAATATCGAAACTAAAAAGAAACCCTCTTCTGGGCCACCTAAGACCCAGCTTTCCCCGTGCAAAGTTTTCGTTATAAATATGATCAATATCGAAACTAAAAAGAAACCCTCTTCTAGGCCACCTAAGACCCAGTTTTCCCCGTGCAAAATTTTCGTCATAAATATGATCAATATCGAAACTAAAAAGAAACCCTCTTCTAGGCCACCTAAGACCCAGTTTTCCCCGTGCAAAGTTTTCTTTATAAATATGATCAATATCGAAACTAAAAAGAAACCCTCTTCTAGGCCACCTAAGACCCAGTTTTCCCCGTGCAAAGTTTTCGTTATAAATATGATCAATATCGAAACTAAAAAGAAACCCTCTTCTAGGCCACCTAAGACCCAGTTTTCCCCGTGCAAAGTTTTCGTTATAAATATGATCAATATCGAAACTAAAAAGAAACCCTATTCTAGGCCACCTAAGACCCAGTTTTCCCCGTGCAAAGTTTTCGTTATAAATATGATCAATATCGAAACTAAAAAGAAACCCTCTTCTAGGCCACCTAAGACCCAGTTTTCCCCGTGCAAAGTTTTCGTTATAAATATGATCAATATCGAAACTAAAAAGAAACCCTCTTCTAGGCCACCTAAGACCCAGTTTTCCCCGTGCAAAGTTTTCGTCATAAATATGATCAATATCGAAACTAAAAAGAAACCCTATTCTAGGCCACCTAAGACCCAGTTTTCCCCGTGCAAAGTTTTCGTTATAAATATGATCAATATCGAAACTAAAAAGAAACCCTCTTCTAGGCCACCTAAGACCCAGTTTTCCCCGTGCAAAGTTTTCGTTATAAATATGATCAATATCGAAACTAAAAAGAAACCCTATTCTAGGCCACCTAAGACCCAGTTTTCCCCGTGCAAAGTTTTCGTTATAAATATGATCAATATCGAAACTGAAAAGAAACCCTATTCTAGGCCACCTAAGACCCAGTTTTCCCCGTGCAAAGTTTTCGTAATAAATATAATCAATATCGAAACTAAAAAGAAACCCTATTCTAGGCCACTAGGCAAAATTTTCGTCATGAATATTGTTACACATTTAAATGATGAACACTGAGTGTGAATTCAATGATAATTCTAAATCAATGCAATTTATTACAAAAGTATTGATGAAATCATCTATACAAACTAAATTCAACCAGTGCTTATTATTTATGTGAACAAATCTGCAATCTATAGAGTATATAATCCTTACCAAATCTTATAAACAACTAAACGTAATTATACACAAAGTGATGAAGTTTTCTTACAGAAAGGTTAAGACCAGCTCTGTCTACTCGACTAATATATTACCACTTCATTCTGATTGCCATGTCTCTTGGGGCATGGGTGGCTCAGTCGGTAGCGCGCCAAGCTCGTAATCTGCAGTTCTCAGGTTCGAGTCCCAGCTGGGTCGGCGTTGAGATTTATCTCCGCAAAATTCCCCGCCCTGCCCACGGTCAGCAGGGGACACCGATGGGCTTGGAAAGGCCGCCGTCCGTCGGATGGGACGTTAAGCCGTGGCCCCGTGTGCGGAAGAGCCATACCCTATGCACGTTAAAGAACACGCTGGATGGCCTTGACGGGAGGCTACCATCTGTCTCCCAACATCCATTCCAGTGGGTCCCCTCCCCCAACCTTCTCTGAGCCTTCGGGGTTCATGTGACCTGACCATTTAGCCCATGGTGTGCAAAAAAGTGCAGCTCAGAGGTAAAACAACCCAACCCATGTCTCTTGTGTAACCTTCACTTCAGAGTAAACAATCCTTTGTCTTTTCTTACTAGTTTTACTAAAAAACATTTACACCAATGAACTCTTTTAACCTCCTGTGCACTCACCACATAAAATACTTCTTCTTTAGATTATTTTGCCACGTAAAAACTTAGACTATGTTTCCTTTTCGTACTTCATAAGAAAACGTTATTCCTTATTTCTCAATCAAGTCGTTCGATGTCGTTGGTGACGTAATTCTCACGGTGTAAGCAAACGCGAGCGTTCATGGCGCGTTTCTCATAAATTCACTGTACCACGTTCATCTGTCGTAACAAAATTATCAATATTGGAACTAAAGAGAAACCCTGGTCTAGGCCATATAAGCCTAGTGACTACATGTTTTGATATTCTATATTAGTTGCGTAGTTATGGAGAAGGATGGGATTAAGACAATAATAATAAAAAAAAATAAATACCCCCTCAAGCAGCTGCTTGCCACAGAGGTCTGACAGGAGCCTGTCAGTTTATATGCCACAGTAGAAGGTCTGAGAGGATGGCAGGACCTCAGCAGAAAAACGACACATACATCCATGCCTTACCCGGGGCTCGAACCCAGGTCCCTTAGATCAGTAGCCAAGCGCGCCAACCATTCGGCCATGGGACGACTAAAAATAAATACCCCCTCAAGCAGCTGCTTGCCACAGAGGTCTGAGAGGAGCCTGTCAGTTTATATGCCGTAGTAGAAGGTCTGAGAGGATGGCAGAACCTCAGCAGAAAAACATAGTTTGTTTTAATCCCATCCTTCTCCATAACTACATCCCATCCTTCTCCCAAATTAATTCGGAGTTGGCAAAACTCGAAGTGACTTGGTAAAATCCAATTGAATTGTGAAAATTTGCATCTTTTTGTACAATTAAGGGGAATTGGCAAAATTGAGGCAACGTGACAAAATCTAGGAAAGTTGGCAAAATTCGTAGCTACTTGATAATATACAGGTGAGTTATGAAAATTGGAAATGTTTTTGTGAAATTAAGGAGGGTTGATAAAATCGGGACAACTTGGCGAAATCTAGGGCAGTTGGCAAAATTCGAAGCCACTTGACAAAATTTATGGGAGTTGGCAAAATCCAGACAACTTGACAAAATTTATGGGAGTTGGCAAAATCCAGGCAACTTGACAAAATTTATGGGAGTTGGCAAAATCCAGACAACTTGACAAAATTTATGGGAGTTGGCATAATCCAGGCAACTTGACAAAATTTATGGGAGTTGGCAAAATCCAGGCAACTTGACAAAATTTATGGGAGTTGGCAAAATCCAGGCAACTTGACAAAATTTATGGGAGTTGGCAAAATCCAGACAACTTGACAAAATTTATGGGAGTTGGCAAAATCCAGGCAACTTGACAAAATTTATGGGAGTTGGCAAAATCCAGACAACTTGACAAAATTTATGGGAGTTGGCAAAATCCAGACAACTTGACAAAATTTATGGGAGTTGGCAAAATCCAGGCAACTTGACAAAATTTATGGGAGTTGGCAAAATCCAGGCAACTTGACAAAATTTATTGGAGTTGGCAAAATCCAGACAACTTGACAAAATTTATGGGAGTTGGCACAATCCAGACAACTTGACAAAATTTATGGGAGTTGGCAAAATCCAGGCAACTTGACAAAATTTATGGGAGTTGGCAAAATCCAGGCAACTTGGCAAAATTTATGGGAGTTGGCAAAATCCAGGCAACTTGACAAAATTTATGGAGGTTGGCAAAATCCAGACAACTTGACAAAATTTATGGGAGTTGGCAAAATCCAGGCAACTTGACAAAATTTATGGGAGTTGGCAAAATCCAGGCAACTTGACAAAATTTATTGGAGTTGGCAAAATCCAGGCAACTTGACAAAATTTATGGGAGTTGGCACAATCCAGACAACTTGACAAAATTTATGGGAGTTGGCAAAATCCAGGCAATTTGACAAAATTTATTGGAGTTGGCAAAATCCAGGCAACTTGACAAAATTTATTGGAGTTGGCACAATCCAGGCAACTGGACAAAATTTATGGGAGTTGGCAAAATCCAGACAACTTGACAAAATTTATGGGAGTTGGCAAAATCCAGGCAACTTGACAAAATTTATGGGAGTTGGCAAAATCCAGACAACTTGACAAAATTTATTGGAGTTGGCACAATCCAGGCAACTTGACAAAATTTATTGGAGTTGGCAAAATCCAGGCAACTTGACAAAATTTATTGGAGTTGGCAAAATCCAGGCAACTTGACAAAATTTATGGGAGTTGGCACAATCCAGGCAACTGGACAAAATTTATGGGAGTTGGCACAATCCAGGCAACTTGACAAAATTTATTGGAGTTGGCAAAATCCAGGCAACTTGACAAAATTTATGGGAGTTGGCAAAATCCAGGCAACTTGACAAAATTTATGGGAGTTGGCAAAATCCAGACAACTTGACAAAATTTATTGGAGTTGGCACAATCCAGGCAACTGGACAAAATTTATGGGAGTTGGCAAAATCCAGACAACTTGACAAAATTTATGGGAGTTGGCAAAATCCAGGCAACTTGACAAAATTTATTGGAGTTGGCAAAATCCAGGCAACTTGACAAAATTTATGGGAGTTGGCAAAATCCAGGCAACTTGACAAAATTTATGGGAGTTGGCAAAATCCAGACAACTTGACAAAATTTATTGGAGTTGGCACAATCCAGGCAACTGGACAAAATTTATGGGAGTTGGCAAAATCCAGACAACTTGACAAAATTTATGGGAGTTGGCAAAATCCAGGCAACTTGACAAAATTTATTGGAGTTGGCAAAATCCAGGCAACTTGACAAAATTTATTGGAGTTGGCAAAATCCAGGCAACTTGACAAAATTTATGGGAGTTGGCACAATCCAGACAACTTGACAAAATTTATGGGAGTTGGCACAATCCAGGCAACTGGACAAAATTTATGGGAGTTGGCACAATCAAGGCAACTGGACAAAATTTATGGGAGTTGGCAAAATTCAGACAACTTGACAAAATTTATGGGAGGTGGCAAAATCCAGGCAACTTGACAAAATTTATTGGAGTTGGCAAAATCCAGACAACTTGACAAAATTTATGGGAGTTGGCACAATCCAGGCAACTGGACAAAATTTATGGGAGTTGGCAAAATCCAGACAACTTGACAAAATTTATGGGAGTTGGCAAAATCCAGGCAACTTGACAAAATTTATTGGAGTTGGCAAAATCCAGGCAACTTGACAAAATTTATTGGAGTTGGCAAAATCCAGGCAACTTGACAAAATTTATGGGAGTTGGCACAATCCAGACAACTTGACAAAATTTATGGGAGTTGGCACAATCCAGGCAACTGGACAAAATTTATGGGAGTTGGCACAATCCAGACAACTTGACAAAATTTATGGGAGTTGGCAAAATCCAGACAACTTGACAAAATTTATGGGAGTTGGCACAATCCAGGCAACTGGACAAAATTTATGGGAGTTGGCAAAATCCAGACAACTTGACAAAATTTATGGGAGTTGGCAAAATCCAGGCAACTTGACAAAATTTATGGGAGTTGGCACAATCCAGACAACTTGACAAAATTTATGGGAGTTGGCACAATCCAGGCAACTGGACAAAATTTATGGGAGTTGGCAAAATCCAGACAACTTGACAAAATTTATGGGAGTTGGCAAAATCCAGACAACTTGACAAAATTTATGGGAGTTGGCACAATCCAGACAACTTGACAAAATTTATGGGAGTTGGCAAAATCCAGACAACTTGACAAAATTTATGGGAGTTGGCAAAATCCAGACAACTTGACAAAATTTATGGGAGTTGGCAAAATCCAGGCAACTTGACAAAATTTATGGGAGTTGGCACAATCCAGACAACTTGACAAAATTTATGGGAGTTGGCACAATCCAGGCAACTGGACAAAATTTATGGGAGTTGGCAAAATCCAGACAACTTGACAAAATTTATGGGAGTTGGCAAAATCCAGGCAACTTGACAAAATTTATGGGAGTTGGCACAATCCAGACAACTTGACAAAATTTATGGGAGTTGGCACAATCCAGGCAACTGGACAAAATTTATGGGAGTTGGCAAAATCCAGACAACTTGACAAAATTTATGGGAGTTGGCAAAATCCAGACAACTTGACAAAATTTATGGGAGTTGGCAAAATCCAGGCAACTTGACAAAATTTATTGGAGTTGGCAAAATCCAGGCAACTTGACAAAATTTATTGGAGTTGGCAAAATCCAGGCAACTTGACAAAATTTATGGGAGTTGGCACAATCCAGACAACTTGACAAAATTTATGGGAGTTGGCACAATCCAGGCAACTGGACAAAATTTATGGGAGTTGGCACAATCAAGGCAACTGGACAAAATTTATGGGAGTTGGCAAAATTCAGACAACTTGACAAAATTTATGGGAGGTGGCAAAATCCAGGCAACTTGACAAAATTTATTGGAGTTGGCAAAATCCAGACAACTTGACAAAATTTATGGGAGTTGGCACAATCCAGGCAACTGGACAAAATTTATGGGAGTTGGCAAAATCCAGGCAACTTGACAAAATTTATGGGAGTTGGCAAAATCCAGGCAACTTGACAAAATTTATGGGAGTTGGCAAAATCCAGACAACTTGACAAAATTTATGGGAGTTGGCACAATCCAGGCAACTGGACAAAATTTATGGGAGTTGGCACAATCAAGGCAACTGGACAAAATTTATGGGAGTTGGCAAAATCCAGGCAACTGGACAAAATTTATGGGAGTTGGCAAAATCCAGACAACTTGACAAAATTTATGGGAGTTGGCACAATCCAGGCAACTGGACAAAATTTATGGGAGTTGGCACAATCAAGGCAACTGGACAAAATTTATGGGAGTTGGCAAAATCCAGGCAACTGGACAAAATTTATGGGAGTTGGCAAAATCCAGGCAACTTGACAAAATTTATGGGAGTTGGCAAAATCCAGGCAACTTGACAAAATTTATGGGAGTTGGCACAATCCAGACAACTTGACAAAATTTATGGGAGTTGGCACAATCCAGGCAACTGGACAAAATTTATGGGAGTTGGCACAATCAAGGCAACTGGACAAAATTTATGGGAGTTGGCAAAATTCAGACAACTTGACAAAATTTATGGGAGTTGGCACAATCCAGGCAACTTGACAAAATTTATGGGAGTTGGCAAAATCCAGACAACTTGACAAAATTTATGGGAGTTGGCACAATCCAGACAACTTGACAAAATTTATGGGAGTTGGCACAATCCAGGCAACTGGACAAAATTTATGGGAGTTGGCACAATCAAGGCAACTGGACAAAATTTATGGGAGTTGGCAAAATTCAGACAACTTGACAAAATTTATGGGAGTTGGCACAATCCAGACAACTTGACAAAATTTATGGGAGTTGGCACAATCCAGGCAACTGGACAAAATTTATGGGAGTTGGCAAAATCCAGACAACTTGACAAAATTTATGGGAGTTGGCAAAATCCAGGCAACTTGACAAAATTTATGGGAGTTGGCAAAATCCAGGCAACTTGACAAAATTTATGGGAGTTGGCAAAATCCAGGCAACTTGACAAAATTTATGGGAGTTGGCAAAATCCAGACAACTTGACAAAATTTATGGGAGTTGGCAAAATCCAGACAACTTGACAAAATTTATGGGAGTTGGCAAAATCCAGGCAACTTGACAAAATTTATTGGAGTTGGCAAAATCCAGGCAACTTGACAAAATTTATTGGAGTTGGCAAAATCCAGGCAACTTGACAAAATTTATGGGAGTTGGCACAATCCAGACAACTTGACAAAATTTATGGGAGTTGGCACAATCCAGGCAACTGGACAAAATTTATGGGAGTTGGCACAATCAAGGCAACTGGACAAAATTTATGGGAGTTGGCAAAATTCAGACAACTTGACAAAATTTATGGGAGGTGGCAAAATCCAGGCAACTTGACAAAATTTATTGGAGTTGGCAAAATCCAGACAACTTGACAAAATTTATGGGAGTTGGCACAATCCAGGCAACTGGACAAAATTTATGGGAGTTGGCAAAATCCAGGCAACTTGACAAAATTTATGGGAGTTGGCAAAATCCAGGCAACTTGACAAAATTTATGGGAGTTGGCAAAATTCGAAGCCACTTGATTAAATGCAGGTGAGTTGTAAAAATTGTATTTTGTTTGTACAATTAAGGAGAATTGGAAAAATCGAGTAAACTTCGCAAAATTTAGAAGAACTAACCCCCCCCCCCCCACCGGAATATATCTTGGGTACGTCCCTGACAGAGACATAATTAAATTTATGTAAAGTACTTATTTCATTTTATAATTATTTATAATATTGTTACGACAAATGATGAATCAGCAATAATGAAAGAGTGGTGTGATGTATCATTTTGATGCTCGCATTCACTTCAGCGTGTGGGGCGGGGGTGGCTCAGTCGGTAGCGCGCCAGGCTCGTAATCTGTAGTTCCCAGGTTCGAGTCCCAGCTGGGTCAGCGTTGAGATTTATCTCCGGAAAATTCCCCGCCCTGCCCACGGTCAGTAGGGGACACCGATGGGCTTGGAAAGGCCGCTGTCCGTCGGATGGGACGTTAAGCCGTGGTCCCGTGTGCGGAAAGCCATACCCTGTGCACGTTAAAGAACACGCTGGATGGCCTTGACGGGAGGCTACCATCTGTCTCCCAACAGCTGGTCCAGTGGGTCCCCTCCTCCAACCTTCTCTGAACCTTTGGAGTCCTGGAGCGGGGGTGGCTCAGTTGGTAGAGCGCCAGGCTCGTAATCTGTAGTTCCCAGGTTCGAGTCCCAGCTGGGTCGGCGTTGAGATTTATCTCCGCAAAATTCCCCGCCCTGCCCACGGTCAGTAGGGGACACCGATGGGCTTGTAAAGGCCGCCGTCCGTCGGATGGGACGTTAAGCTGTGGCGCCGTGTCCGGGAGAGACATACTCTGTGCACGTTAAAGAACACGCTGGATGGCCTTGACGGGAGGCTACCATCTGTCTCCCAACAGCTGTTCCAGTGGGTCCCTCCCCCAACCTTCTCTGAACCTTTGGAGTCCTGGAGCGGGGGTGGCTCAGTTGGTAGAGCGCCAGGCTCGTAATCTGTAGTTCCCAGGTTCGAGTCCCAGCTGGGTCGGCGTTGAGATTTATCTCCGCAAAATTCCCAGCCATGCCCACGGTCAGTAGGGGACACCGATGGGCTTGGAAAGGCCGCTGTCCGTCGGATGGGACGTTAAGCCGTGGCGCCGTGTCCGGGAGAGACATACCCTGTGCACGTTAAAGAACACGCTGGATGGCCTTGACGGGTGGCTACCATCTGTCTCCCAACAGCTGTTCCAGTGGGTCCCCTCCCCCAACCTTCTCTGAACCTTTGGAGTCCTGGAGCGCGGGTGGCTCAGTTGGTAGAGCGCCAGGCTCGTAATCTGTAGTTCCCAGGTTCGAGTCCCAGCTGGGTCGGCGTTGAGATTTATCTCCGCAAAATTCCCCGCCCTGCCCACGGTCAGTAGGGGACACCGATGGGTTTGGAAAGGTCGCCGTCCGTCGGATGGGACGTTAAGCCGTGGTCCCGTGTGCGGGAGAGACATACCCTGTGCACGTTAAAGAACACGCTGGATGGCCTTGACGGGAGGCTACCATCTGTCTCCCAACAGCTGTTCCAGTGGATCCCCTCCCCCAACCTTCTCTGAGCCTTCGGGGTCCTTGTGACCTGGCCATTTAGCCCATGGTGTGCAAAAAAGTGAAGCTCAGAGGTAAAACAACCCAACCCACTTCAGCGTGAGAATTGCGTCTCTAACCACTACAAACGAACTTAGAAATAAGGAATAAGAGAATTGTAATTAGGAAGAATTTCTGTGAAGGGAAACATAGTTTGTCTTAATCTGTGCACTATAGAATAAAGAAGAAATGTTTTTATTTGGTGTAGGCATGGGAGGTTAAATAAGTTTATTAGTGTGAATCTTGTTAGTGAACGAGTAAGAAAAAGAAGAATTCATCGTTTTGTGCGTTGTGATCAACGTCTGAAAAGAATTGGTTATCAGAAACCAGGAAACTTTAGCCGCGGTTTTTTTGTTTTACCTCTGAGCGGCACTTTTTTTTCACACCATGGGCTAAATGGCCAGGTCACATGAACCCCGAAGGCTCAGAGAAAGTTGGGGGAGGGGACCCACTGAAACAGCTGTTGGGAGACAGATGGTAGCCTCCCGTCAAGGCCATCCAGCGTGTTCTTTAACGTGCACAGTGTATGGCTCTCCCGCACACGGGCCACGGCTTAACGTCCCATCCGACGGACGGAGGCCTTTCCAAGCCCATCGGTGTTCTCTACTGACCGTGCGCAGAAAGGGGAGTTTGGCGGAGTAGTACACACAATCCCAGCGACCCTATTGGTCGAAAGATAAGACTCGAATCAAGATGTTTAATGAAGTCATCTTTTTCTTCCATGATTTTTTTCTCCGGTCTGAGATTTTTTTTTTGAAGCGAAGTTTTATCGATTTGCATCTTCCTCCTCAGAAGTTCAATTAATATTGTCTTATCGTTCAGTAAATGTCAAATCTATTTTTTTATCCACAAAAAACAAATCCTGATCGTTTCTTCTCAGTATATACATATTGAACAGTTTTGTTTTTCAAGTTAAGAACTTTTTTTCTTTTTGGCATCGTCCTGATCTTTATTTGAAAGGAATCGTTTTAGGGAGGGGTGTGATGGCGAAGTAGGGGGGGGGGGGGGGTTACGAGGATATTTTTATAATTTTGTGTCGTTGATTGGTTTGGCTCTGAACGTGGACGAACTTTTTTTTTCCTTTGATAAAGTCAAAGAGTAATTGGTTTTTTATTTTTCTCTTTTCTAACCGATTTTGTGTCGGAAGGGAGGAAAGAATTCTTATCACCAGACGCTCATCTATTATCACGATCTTCCCATCAAAAGCCAAGATCTGGAAATTTGGGTTGTTTTACCTCTGAGCGGCACTTTTTTGCACACCATGGGCTAAATGGCCAGGTCACATGGACCCCAAAGGCTCAGAGAAGGTTGGGGGAGGGGACCCACTGGAACAGCTGTTGGGAGACAGATGGTAGCCTCCCGTCAAGGCCATCCAGCGTGTTCTTTAACGTTGGGTTGTTTTACCTCTGAGCGTCACTTTTTTGCACACCATGGGCTAAATGGCCACGTCAC